>LOND01002583.1:38267-62232 GCA_014220965.1 Paragonimus kellicotti
ACCTATCAAGTCGACGCGATCGAGTGATGATAAATGAACCATCTTCTTCAAATATGGTCTCTTTTACACCGACTCGACGACCAGTACAACCCCGGATCTAGGAAAAAAGCCTTCTGCAATTTCCAGATAAAAAGGCTCTTTCCATCTCTTTCGACTGTTCGACCAAGTAGTGCTCACGGTCTTTGCGCAAGCTTTTAGTCAGCTTGCGTTTAAGTTCTCGACGGTCGTCATCATATTCAGAACCAGGTGGGATCGAGCGACGCTTGTTCATGAGGTTTATCGACGCGACGGAAATCCAGTTCTGTCGCAACTGAACAGCTCCTTCGGAAACATACCTCTTCACAGCATGATTTCATAGCTGCGGCGATTTGTTCCCAGTGTTCGTTAGGATCTTCACCTGACTCGAACTGGGCAACTTGTTCACCAACGCCTTCTGGTAAGCGTTCTTTACACTCTCATCGCTCGAATGCCAGTTAATTACTTTGCATTTACGAGCGCATGTCCTCTGGGTAAATGACAAAACAAAACGGGCACGCACAACAGCATGGTCCGAGTCCAGGTGGTTGCTCCAAAAGGCACGACAGTCCTTAACAGAGTGGCGCCACCTGTAACTGACTGCTATATGATCCAACTGCGTCCACGGCTGAGAAGCACACGGAGGTCTCCATGTAACACAGTGCTTCTTCCTGTGTTGGAATGCCGTGCTCGAAATATAGAGACCATGGGATGCGCACAGCTGCAGCAGTCTGTCGCCATTGTCAGTGCGTTGTGCCCGGACACCAAACATACCTCCCAGCCGCTTCTCTCCGGAGAAAGACGACCAAGCTGAGCATTCAAATCGCCCGCTAGTATGATGATGTCTGAGTGTTTAGTTTGCTTCAGAAGGTCAACGAGGGCGTCATAGAACGCATCCTTGGTATCATCCGAACAGCTGTCTGTTGCAGCGTACGCCGATATAATGAATACACAACGTCTTTCTGATTTGCGTCGACAGACTTTAACCGACGTATTGAGTCTGACAGCGCACAAGCGAGAGGAAGAAATAAACGTATGTAAATGGCATAACGAAAACAGTGAAATAATAATAGCAAGCACTTGACGAATAATATAAATTCATGACTAAAAACCCTTAGAACTATGGTATTGATAGGCTTTTGTGCACAAAGTGAGATGTATCGGAATGGCCTCATCAAAATGTAAAGTATGCTTATTGATTTGGCGATACAACACACGAAAAGCTTTCTCCACTCATGATAATGACTACTGCATACACACAAAAACACGGAGATTTTTACTGGATTACATCAAACCACTACGTTGTATCAAACACACTTAGGTCGAAAGTTTTCGTTGAGAATTCTAATCGTTCTCCTATCGAAACTCGGGTGTTCTGATAGCATTCAAGGTCACGAACAAACATGATATTTATGATTGCATGAAAGTAAAGTAACAATAACGACTGACGATGGTAATGATGATCTTAAGGCAGAACCGAATCAAAATTATGGCAACGTTTTCAAAATCGGTTTACGTTTGAGTTCTATGGCAAGGACAGGAAGTAAACAAGGCTGTGTAACAGCAGAATTGTATACCGTATGGAATGTGCGTACATGAGCGTTAAAAGTCAAGCAAAAACGGTTGATAAGGATAAAGGAGACTGAAAAGAAGAAGTGAACCAGATGGCATCTCAGAAGAGTTTGAATATTGGTTCATTGTAGACTGACAGAAAGTGGGCTTAAAGAGCTATTGCGGTCACGATACTAGGGTGCGAGAAAACGAGCATCGCACAACCATTAGGCGCTCAGGTCATACAATCAACAAACACGTTCATGTTCGGCAAGACATGATGCGCGCACTGCGATTTCGGTTCAGTTGACGAGACAGTTGCCAATGAGGAAAACATCGATCCAGATCGCGAGTCAGACAGAGCATGTGATTCCAGGCGGTGGTGTTCAAAATGAGAAAACCGTATTCTGCACCATGAAGCCGTTGTGTTTCACGTAAAACATCGGCACGTGAGCCTGGATAGCGTTGCAGAATGCGCTGAAAACGGCGATCGGCAGGTCGGCTAGTTGTTTCCGTACGCAGTCTGTTATTCAGTCTACAGGCGGATGGTGAAAGTGGAATGCCGTAATTGGAAACGGAAATACGTAGACCATGAACATCTGGGACAGAGAATAGTTGAGAAAACATCGGTACTTCATCATCAATCCAAAGCTCAGGTCGAGAACGTGTCATTAAGAAAGAAGGCATGTGTACACCAGATACACTGGTAAGAGAAGTAGAGTAACGTTGGTGAAGTTGTGGACTGCTAGTAATCAGCGATCTAGAACGAATAGACCCGAACACATCGGATAAGCAACAAGGTGTGGGTAGATGAGAGACGACTGTCCGAAATTCCCGTCGACCATATGGTTTGGGTGGGCCGATCTCTTTGCGTACAGTTGTTTGCTTAGGTTCGAAGACGCGTGGACAGCCTTCATTTTTCTCCGGAATGCGAATGTTCAGAGGTGGTTGGCTTAATATTGTTTTAGAAGAAAGCGGGGGCTTCGTTCCAACTATGTCAACACCGTCACCTCGGTTCAAACACGAGTTCACGGTTGTCGTTTTGATCGACTGCATATCACAGGATGGGTCACCTAACTGCGTCGTATCTGAAAAATGGCTCTCTGAAATGGAAACGAAATCTCCAGTGACATGTCTGGGCTGGTCACCAAACGCATCAATAGCACTGTAGCCTAAATTGTTTGTCGTGTGAGATGGGATACTAGAATCTCTGTCCATGAACGATTCCAATAGTGGGACTTCTGTAGGCGGAGACATTTGGGTCGGGGAGGTGGACATCCAGGGATCGTTGTAGGGTGTAATTAACACATTGACAACATCGAGACAGACACTACAGCGTGCGATAACATGTTTTAATCGTGGATGCGATGTCGTACGGGATTGCAGTTCTGATGGAGTAGGAGGCCAACACAAGCTATTTGTGGACGGAGCCGTTGTATTAGATTTCGTCCTACTAGGTGGATCAGGCAACAGTAACGTAGAGGAAGAAGGTGAATTAGATGGGGGGGTTGTGGAACCATTTACAGGTGCACATATTAACGTGGGGTTCACATGAACCGTGGACAAGGTGCGGGTAAGTGGTCTTAACTCATCCAAAACGTCATGGTCTAAGCAGCCCGGGTCAGAATGTTGCGGTAGCGTTTCGTTCAGTTCGACATAAGGTGACGGGGGCTCCTTCCATGGTATCACAGGTTCTGGTGGCATGTGTGAAGTATCTACAGAGGAGTAAGAAGATGACGACCTAGGGAACCAAACAGATAAATCCGTGTAACCATGCCGTGGTGTATAATTAGTACCGTCATCTAATTTCGATAGAGAGACACTGCGATGAAACGATACAATTGTTGCAGGGTCAAATTCGTCTGGAATAGAATTTTGCTTTAAAGAGTGGGAAATTATAGAATCATTCGCCGGCTCAGTGTCGGTATACCGTTCTGAAGCATTGATACCGCGAACGAAGTGTGTGAAGGCAGGATAGGAAGCTGATTGGCGAATGAACGCCGCCGAATGCGAACAACGTTGAGGATTAATAGTTGAAGCAATCCATCGAATGGATGGAAGAGATTTCGAGGACCGCAACTTCCGTTCCGACTGCGCACTTATACGACGAAGGCCGAGAAAATTTGAAGTTATGGAGCTGGTAAGATCAGCTGAATGGACTGCACACGACGAAGTCTCGAAACAATCGATGGGGGTCGGATTTACTGACGGGGATTGAGAGGAATGCCATGATGCGTTCACTGAATGAGTTCGTCCAATGGGGTCGACATCTTGCACTGGGTATTGACAGAAATACGTATCCAGTCGTCGCGAACGTAACTCTTTTCGATTTACTCGTTCCATGTGCCGGAACGGAGGCAAATGGGATAAGACACAAGTACGAGCCAAGAGGTCTCGAAATTCGCGTGATTTCTGCATACATTGTATGGGGTTAGGACACCTGTGAATAGGTGCATATCTGAACAGTCGACTCGAGGAGCGTCTAATCGGAGAAGACGGAGGAACAACCTCAAGACTACTGTTTGTAAGGCTGCCGGGAGTGGAGGTTGAGGTACTCACTTGACTAGTTGAATCGTAGCATTTATAAAAGGTAGTCCGACTTTTATTGACTCCACCCCGATACAAATGATAATCTGTCGAGCAGTCCCACCAAGCGCCGGTTCTGTTTCGACGCTGGTTATCTAGAATCTTTTGGGCAAATCGTGTCGCAAGCAGACTGATGTCCTTGAAATCTGTAGTTTGATCCATTATGAACACAATGCCAAGTTTCGCATCTCTGTTGTGCACATGTGTGAGAGAAATGTACCACAGGCAAAATGAAAGATGGTTTCCCGATGATACTAACAGCTGCTTTGGTTGGCCAAATGCGATTACCAGGTGAATCAAATAAATTTGCTCATATTCAAACCGTTGGTTCAATCGATTGCGTCACGTGATGTCCAACCAACGTTTTCAGTGTCGAAGCCAAGAATGAGGAAAACCACAAGACCACTTTGTAGATGACTTTCATTGTATGAACAAAAATTTGAGCGCGTACTATGGGCCGATATAATACAACAATCGCGTCGCAAGATTCCGTCAAGTACGCGGGAAGCGTTTAAGCATAACACAAAGGTTAATAGCCTTAAATTGAATATTCACCCACATCTAACTTACATGCCTTTATGTTTAAGGATTCAGGAAGATGCGGTTATAAACGACACTCATTGGTGGATCGGTGTGGGAACTTCCCGTATCACTTCAACCACTGTAGAGTTTTCCTTATTTTGTTCACAAACGTTGCTTCACTTTTGTACAACTTTTTGTATCACCCTTACTTGTTGTTCAAATTGATAAAAGTGACCTTGCAATACAATACAAAATTTGTGCACACTGGCCTGCTCTTCTCTTCGTTGCGCAGTCGCTTGACGATACTACACGGATCTTTCACCCAATTTTTAGCTCCGTCGTATTACGAACATCGTCGCAGCTCCGACCGCGTTTCAGCAGTCCACGGTAACTCCGTAACATCCCTACTTCCCGATATTGGTAATTTGGAACATTGTGGTGGTCATCTTGAACACTTCCTGTGAGTCAGATCCTTTGATTACTGTAACTTGCCGGTAACCTCGTAACTGTTCTGTTTCATTTGTTCATTGTTGTTATCACCGATAGCCTGGTGAGGTACACTTGCATTTGCTTAGAGTATTCAGTAACTCGCCCTGACCACTACACCACTACGGTATTCATCGGCGACAATAAATCAGTACTAACAGGGATTATGCTATCGACAATCCAACCCAATGAGAAAATAAGCGGTACAGATTTTGAAGACAACATACCATTATCGGACAGGTTCCGAGAGGCACAGAAACTGTCATAAATCAGGACCAAATTTTCACAGTGGTAAACAATATGACAGTATGTTCAGTTTTCCTTCGCGGTTGTTTGCCAGTTGAACAGCAGTGTGAACCACTGATGTACTGCTGTGTATGATGATGATGATGACGATGATATAGTCAACTTCGTCCACAGTCATGACGTCGGAACCTTCAATCAACCCTAGATTTGTTAGCTACTTATTGGATCGCGGCTCCGAAAGGGCATCAGTGTGTTTTGGAATCAGGGTTGTGTTCTATCTGAAGGACGTAGCTGACGTTCAAGACTGACTAGGTCTGTTATGAGCCAACTGCAAGCGTCTTCTGATACGGCACGGAATTTCGAAAATCGGTAAAACAAAAGCCCGCACTGGACTTGTGATTCGATGCCATTATCTCTTGTGGGTAGTACATAAGATTCGAATTTTAGCTGAACGCTGGTGAGCCGAATGAATGACAAGCTGACAGCAAAGCTAGCGGGACTTTTTGGAAGTATTGAGTTTTTCAGATGGTGTTTTGTCAATAGTTACAGACCGCTGAATAAGTTGGTTCCGGTCTGCTTCACTTTGTAACCAGAAAAAGTGATGAACTTAATATAGTGTACAAGACTGTTTGCCAAAAATTTACCCGTTGGAATTGTTTTCTGAATAGGTTGTTCATCATTAGCTGGGCGGTATGAACAAAATGCCTCAAGTACGCGTCCACCTGTGCGTGTGCACACAACTGTGCACATTCGTACGAAAACCCCTTACCTACGTTGACAAACTGTTTACAAGATCAGGCGCAAAACCATACAAACTGACGTCAAATAGGTGGCACAGGCTGTTTGTTGGAGTGACAGGTTCCATCATGCAAACTGGCTTGTGTATAAACTAATGTCTGAGGAACAGGAGCATTTTAGTTTGGAGAGGAGCTGGCCTCCAGTCGCTGGACGCTGAGATGGCACGATTCAGTGGTTGTCGCCGGGAAGATGGCTCTATTAAAACAGTCGCCTGTAGGAAATCCACGTGGTCCGGTCAATACCTCAACTTTAGTAGTTTCACACCGGTCCATCAGAAGCGCGCACTAGTAAATACACTATTCACACGCGCAAACGAATCTGTACACAGGACAACTTTGCAGAAAAATTAGACAACAATCTAATGGTTGCCCCAAAAGTTTCACAAAAAAACAATTGACGAAACCGTCATCCAAACAGGTGATCACTGTTAGAAAAAAGAGAGCTTACATAGAGCTACCTTTTATGGGTGATGACAGCATGCACCAAACTACGCAATGACAAATTCGTTTCGACGAACATTCAACGCAGCCAAACCCCGTTCATTAACTCGGATCTAGAAACTACCTGTGCTTTCAACTGAAGGTAATCAACTGGTTGATACCACCTGACACTAAGTCTACCAATTTACACGTGACCGCAGAGAAATTTACACAGACAGAACCGCAATGACAGAACGTTTACCTAAATGGGCGCAGAAGTCCGTGTTTCTTGAGAACGGCGATGTCGTTAAGGCATGCAAACGACGAGCGTTTGCAGTTGCAAGACCCGTCCTGATCATTAGTTACATTATCGATCCAGCATGCGCATTCGGAATCCTATTAGGTTATCCTAATCCAGGATTCTTCCGGTATATTGGGGCGGTCGCAATCCATCGACTGAAGCCGGTCTTGTCTGACTTGGTGGCCGTTCTTGATCCACCAAGTGACTATCCACCTCATCCACTCCTTGTTCGATGGCTATAAAAAAACCTATTCAGGCTATCGTAGATTTGATATTGATCCATAATGCTTGCACATACCACTAACCGCACACTAACTGTGTTGTACACATTTCGTTTTAAGTGATACAGAGATGTTCCCTCAAAAAAGTTACAGGAAAAACAAACATTCATCACGATCCAACAGCGTACAGAACCCTACTTGAACTAGCCCAGACTTTGCAATAATCAACGCAATCCTTAAACGACGTGAGAAACTATCAGATTTTACACAGAACGTTTAGTGACACCGAAACCTACGTGTAACAATTCCGAATGGGACTGGGAACATGAACAAATGAAGAAGCTTCTGTGAGCTAGCTTGTTACGCTATCGAACGTAGTGCAGCATATATAAGAACTGCGTTTATTTTCCATGGAAAACAGCACGAATTTTTGAGACGTTGTGGGTAAAACGCAGTACTGACTTCATGATATTCAAAAGAGGATACGCAGTGTGAAAAGGTCTATGATGATCAAATAACGAAATAAACTGCGTACGGATGGTTTTTGTATTGGCAATGCTTGCCTAATACGAAGTTGAACTGATGATGTTACCTAGCATGGTGTCGAGACGATGGCGAGCTAATCAGCCACACAACATGAACAATCACTGACGTTCGCCGCATATGACTCAAGGCCGTTCCGAAACGAAGATCCAGGCTCAGGAACGTGTACGCTAGCAGACGGTGCTGAGCATGCCGGAGAACACTAAATACTAGCGACTGTGTAAGGAATTTATTATATTTGGAATACATGAACTTTTTCTCCATCTGTTTCGTTTTTAGTGTCACTTTGCCTATTCACTTAACACGCTTCGTTCCAAAGATATATGTATATGAAGAGCAAAAATGAAATAGAGTTGGATTTGGTGGAAATGTTTCTAACCAGTGTTAGACAGATAGTTGAAATACACCTGTTATTTATGAACGTATGCGACAAATGAGCATTTAAGTTATCCGAGTGAACAATAAACCTACGAAAAGCTGCTGACTTAAACGGTCCCAAGACAGATGCAAATCTGTTCAAAGAAGTAGCCAACACCTGATGCATTTACCTGTTTGACAATAGTCGGCTCTTCCAGTTGACAATCTATCACCAGATGCGTGACACGATTCGGATCATAGGCCATCACCACTTCGGCTCCGTAGGAGCGCATTACACGACGCCACAAAGCCCGTTGAGATTCAGTGGCGGCGCGATAGCCAAGCAGGAGGAACACACAACCGATCAGACACTCCTCCGGACGCGTGGGTTTTGGGGCACCTTCGTGACCGTAATAGGTAGGCAGAATTGGTGGTGCCGGTGGTGCGATCAGGGGAGTAGGAGCAACAGGAGTTGGTACGGGTTGCTGATTGCACGAAACTGGCCGAGTCAAGGTCTGTGATGGCGCAACAGGCTGAGCGTGTCGAAATTGAACCATTGCTTGATTTGGACCGGCCGCACGGACCATAGCGGCGTGTTGTTGCGGGGAGATGTTTTCACCACCGCTAGTCGGTGTGAGAGCACAGACACCTGTATGGTATGACACAGTACCCGCATTGAGTCCGACCACGTTAACCGAACCGGCCTGATTCGGACGGACCAACTGAGGCTGGATGGGCAGCTGAACAGGTTTCCCTGATTGACCTTGTATAGGAATGCCTTCATAAAAAAAATTTGATAAACAAACATGGACCTCACAGGATGAAAGTCATGCGAACAAACACTCAAATGGGGCCAGATCACAATCTGATTGCAATCAAATGAACAAAAAAGAAATGACGCATTCCAATCCGAATAACCCGAAAAAGCAAGCACACAATGAGAATGACTGTCACAAAAGCGTATGACCGGATCCGGATACAACAATGACGTTTTACTTCCCAGCTAGACCCAACAAAAACAACGATGAAACCGAAGAGCAGATTGTGACAGCATTAATAATTCCAAGAAAGACTTGACGACTGTACACATAGCAACCTGTCCACGAGGATTACAGCGGAAGACTCTGTAGTCACAGTGTCAGAGTTGCCTTAGAGTGGAGTTGAAACGGAACATCAAAACAAATATTTTGTGTGAAAAGCGCAAACACAATGAAGACAAACGGGGTCTTCAACTGACAAACCACACGTCTCTCCTAACAGTGATAAGCAGCCGGAACGAGCAAAACTGCCCCAAGATTCAGAAGGCGTCAAGAAGACAACTGGATAAAGATAACTAATGGAGTGAACAGAGGGTTTACGATCCTAATCCGACCATCGTCAAAGGTTGCATATACGCCCTTTTTTGAGAACAAACATTGAAAAATGTGACTCTGATTAGTAAAACCTTCATACCTACCAACTGAATCATTGGTTATTGAGGTCTCTGCCACTTTACCGCTTCTCTACTAGCCATTTCCTTAGGCCACACACAACACAAAAGTGTCGTTTTGTCGTTTGATCACGTAATGTATGGCGATTACTTGCTAGGTAATTGGTTCCAGTTCTTAAATTTTGCCCCATTGTTAAATGTAGTAAACTCCTATCCACCGTGGTTTTCTAGCCGCTACAATTACGAGCACCTGTATACTAAATATTCGTCTTCTATCAGATGTCGTACCACTATCGTCCTCAAAGAAGATAATATATTGGTAGATCGCACTGATACTTAACTATCATAAAACCGTAAAAATAAGAGCAAATCCTAGCTAGGAAGAAGAGAAAAAGAAGACAGAGAAGATAAGTACCAAAACCAACTATGAATAAACTGAAATATTCAAAACCACAGTGCCCACACCGCCCAACGAGCACCGTGGAAATCTATCTTGCCGGATCGGTGCCGACGGCACGGGCAAGACCGGTTAGCCATCATAAGAGAACTCGAGGTGAAGCAGAATAAAATCAATCACTCTATCACTGAAGTTAAAATAAGTAAAATGTACAACATGAACATGAACAGGGACAATAGGATCAGGTCTACGGCGCGTTATCTTCTAGAATCTATGTTCAAAAGATCGTCAGGTCACAGGCACCTGTAGGGAATATGCATCACCATCAACAAAGACAGTAGTGTACCGATGATTCTCGCTTATACATAACTGCAATAAGATCATGAAAAGGGCACTGGATAAGGAAAATGAAGGAACAGAAGAGAGGGGGCCTAATTACCAAAAAAGACTGCTTACAATCAGACATTGAACATTAACGGAGCTAAAAAGTAAGGTATCACCAGCATGGTGGCTTCTTATGACTTGCATTTCTCGCGTCATCATTTCGGCTTATCCGGTCAAACAAAGGCAGCCTTCACGTCCGTTAACACCAATAGCCGTTATCTCACCTAAGGACTCCAATCACGGACAGTCTCAAAGACCGCAGCCCGAAAGACGAACTCCACCAACAATGACTAACCGTTTAGTAACCGACCTCATTCCTCTATGCTTTACTTATCTATTGTAAACTTCAGGCCAGTCGGCCACAGCACCGACAAAAAGTATTTGGTACGCAACTTGACTACTTAAGTCTGGGAGCACATAAAGTTGGACACAAAAACTTACTTGGCACCCACTGTCAAATGTCCGCTTCCTAACGGCAACGTTGCTCACTCGAGCAGACATGTTGTTGCAGATATCGACGGTCCAGCACTTGAAAAATGGGTAACCAGGTTTCGTAGCTGCAACAACCTTCAGATTGGTCTCAGAAAAATGCTGCTCTATCGCCAGAGATGTTCCGATATACAAGTTTCTATTTACTTTCCTCGCCGCTGCTGATGCAACTTCTTGAGTACATAAAACAATCAGCAACCACCGAGAGCTCATTATCAAATAGAGAATTAGCATAGCCGCAGCAACGTTGCAGAAGTACTTTACGGATACTAAGCAAAGCGGTAATTAACGTCTGGAATCGTTTGCGTTGCTTGAAAATTTTCAACCGACAACGCAGTCAAGATCAGTCAGTCATCCATTAGACGAGAGATCCATACTGGCATTTGTGAGTGACGTAAACAGTCAGCCAATAGATCGTCTAAGAAGACATTGAACAAAAATGGTTAAAATTGACAACCTTGACAAGCGCCGCTCTTGGTATTGACACTGTCAGACGGTTCAACTTAACCGGAGCTGAAGTATGGAAATAAGGCGCCCACAGTAAGTTTACATACTTGTTAACCGCATCCATGTGTTCAACAGATTCCAAAAGTGTAGGCAGATCAACAGAGTCGAGCATACACTAATAATCGAGAAGGGTGACGGCAGTGTGTGAGATGCCAATCAATTTGGCGGAGAATGAAAAATTGACCTTCCTTCAGTCCGAAACCTAATCAGTTCTTCCCTGATGTCTATCTCTCTGGCAGCAGTGATTTGAAGAAGTATAACAGATTACAGAATCTCAGTTATGAATGAGGTCAAGCCAACCTTCCTATGCTTTTTGCAAGAGTCTCTGACTTCCTTCCTTTCTCGATGAGGACGACAGTTCTGAATGAGGTCACGCCCTCGCGGTGAATTCGGAAACCGGAATCACAAATTCAACTGTGTTCGCCTACATTGTGCTGTTCATGGAACTAGAAGTTGTGGACCCAGTGACAAGTTGAGAACAGACAGCAAGAAATCGCGCTATTTTATGGTCAGAACCACGAAACCATAACTGATAAGATGAACTGTATTATTCCTAAATAAAAGTGAGCAAGCAAGGAACGTTGATTATTCGTATTCCTACCAGGTTGCTGTTGTGGAGCGGATTGCGGATGCGGATACAGTTGATGACGCTGTTGTTGTTGTTGTTGTTGCTGCTGCTGCTGCTGCTGCTGGTTGTTGCTGTTGTTGTTGATGATGCGGTTGCAACATCGGTTGGTGTGATTGTTGTACAAGTGTGGCACAGTCGGTCGGTTGGTTGGCCTGAAACAGCAAACTGTTCTGCAGACCAGCCACGCCATTCACCATGTGTGCTGATTGATTAGGTGCCTGCGGGGCACATGCGGAAGCGATCGTAACCAGGTGTGACTGTGTCGGAAGAATCCCGCACATAGTGGAGCTAGTGCTAGTGCTGATCGTCGAATGTGGCCCGATGGCACGCAGCAATACGCCCGATGGAGACAAGCCAGTAGGAGTGACTGAGCCACGGGAGACCTGATCGGGACAGTCGAATGGGCAGTGTATGGAAATCAAAAGGTGTTTTCGGAGGTTATTCAAAACAGGTTGGCTACATCAGATTCTTGTAATGTCACATAATGCTTAACTAGCGGAAAGATCAAAACTGCCACACAATAATATTATCAACATATTTCGTATCAAACAAAACTCACAAGTGATTCAGATCATACATAACGTAGGATTTAAATGGGCAGGTTAGCTTATAGCGCTCGACTAGGACGGATCCGACACGATCATAAAATAGACTGTCCTCGAGCAAGATTTCCTGTATCATTATGCACTGACCGAACAACTACTCATTAAGAGTGAAAAGAGGCTCTTGTCGTTAGTTGCCTTCTGATACTGGCCGTTTACGTGATTTTTAAAGAACACCGATCGTTTAGTCAACACTCCTCACCCAAATGAGCACCCGACCCCCATTCGTTCACCCAAGCTATACCAATCCATCTGGTTCGATATAGTAACAGAAGAGCAAGCATGTATTCCTTAATACAGCTCGGCCAAAATGACCAAATGCTTCATCACGATAATGCGTCGGCCAACAGTTGAAGCCCTCTACGAGCCTTCAAGTCATCACATAATACTGACTACTTGTCTCCTCTTACTTGATCACCTGATCTGTACATTCCAGAGCATCAACGAGACCATCAAAGCCGAATGAGACGAGGAAATGCGGAGTCCCAGATATTTTCACCCTAGGAACTGTGGCCATCAGAAGCACGGCGGCACACAAAACAAAAGAACACTACGAACACACAGCAAAGTCACCGTAACAGCTAACATCAAAAATGGACTATCTCAGTGCGCGAAGTAACTATCATGCCATTTGATGCCGCCAGCGTTCAAACAGTTTAATAAAATTTAGGAAGTTCAGTATTTAGTTTCACGAGTCAGCAAATACTGTCTATCGTGTAACCGATGTTGACTGTATTTTCCATTACGGACCTAAAGAAGAGCCAGAATCACTAGTTGGATAACATGCAGGGTCGGTGACCAGCATTTTATTACTATGATTCTAACGGGACCACGCAGAACGCAGCTCGCGGAGTAAACAAATGGGGAGGGGTACCGAACTAGAAAAGGTGTGAGAATGAGTGAAAGGGCGCCAGACAGTTGACCAGAGTTAAAACAGTTGTCAACAGATGATTGGCGAAATCCACTGCGCAGTCAAAAAAAAAAAAACACGGATCCAGTGAGTGCAGGATGAGAAGATCAGGTTAACATCGTCCGTTCACAGAGCACAGTGGTAAGAACACGGGTGTCAGTGAGACGCGGAAAGTATACAAACACCAATCGATACCGAGCGACATCAAGTTCGGCAACCCGGTCGTCAGTACCACGATGCGTCCACTTGAATGGAGGTAGGCTTCAGCCTTCAACGTTGGGATGATCTAGCCTGGATGACGTCAGGTTCGGATAAGCCCTGCGTTAGATGTTTGAACGTGTGACAACCAGACAGTTATTGTGAAGACTGAACGTGTTCGGCAACATCGACCGAGTGCTGTATTCGAACGGAAGGTAGCTGGCCATCGGCTGCAAATCCACTCGCTAATATGGTCAATGCGTGAATAAGACGAGGCAAGCCAACCCACGTGCGTGTGTCAGTGAATGAATAGTGCAAGGATCTGTCAGCTACAACCCTCACACAGCAGTGCGATCGATAACAGATGAGCCCCGGATAACCGAATTTCCACAAAGACAGCTGGACAGCGGATAACAACCATTCATGCGTCATGGTTGGCCGAAAACCGCTTGATAATGTAGGGGATGGTTGGTGAATTACGAGGAGGTATCAACCGACGGTTTGCAATAAGTTGACCCTCACATAAACCAACTACCGAAAGCATATCACCTATTCGTTTGGGCTTACTCGTAGCTTCTCAAAGGCATCTCCGAAGGAATCAACCTGTCAATTGTAATACGTCTTTACTCGCAATGGCCTCACCTACATGCTTTTCTATGCGAGATTTTATTAGCCACGCTACAAGCCCAATACAAGTGCAGGTTGCTATCGTACAAAGTGAGCTAGAACCATATTGCTTTCGTCAACGACAAAGTAACCTCGACGTTTTATGTACAAAATGCTAACTAAAGAACGCAAAACCCTAGCGTCTTTCTTGTCGAACATTTGAGAAATGAACGGCCGCATCTGTTTCAATAGTCGTGTCTGATCGTAGACAGTGAGTGGAAGCAGTGGGTAGACAGTGATCAGCATCAGAAAACTCTATCAAACCAGAATCGTCTACCAAACATTGTTCTGAACGATCCCTGAATTACTGACACCGTCGTCTGCAACGACAATGCACCTGTGGATTACACTGATCAACTGTCGTACAACCAACTCAACTCCTAAAACCTCTATGTCTACTCTCAATCAATAGAAGGGCGATTGCGAACAACTGAGTTATAACTGAGGAGTAGGCGACACCAGTAAAATAAGGTCCCTTGCGAGTTTCACTGCCCCGCTTCAAAAACTGTCATCGATTCACAGACAACTCGACTGTACAACCACATCACTCATGCCACTCGAATGATCACGAACCAGGCTTCAGATAGATCACAAGTAACCCAGCTTGACAGATGAACATGACCTACGGTTGTTGACTTATCGGTAATGTCATGTGAAGTGTGTTAAATCCCATTCTACTATGTCCTTCTTTACCCAAATTGAGGCATTATCTGATTACATACAGCAGCTAAACACCATAGTATGCCATTAACCTATCGCTACCAATGACGACGTATTGCATTAAAGAGGCAGAGTACACCAAATTATGCTCTGGTTTGTGAAATGTTCACTGATACTACTAGCTACAGCGAATGAGTGCGCACCAAAAGTGACACTGCGATGGAGCGTACAAACTTGCATTGGCTTGCATGGTCTACGCAGGTAGGACAAAATGTGTACGCATGCAAGCCGAAACGAACTTCACTCACCGCGGCGGCAACCGGCTGATGATGCGCAATCAACTGCTGTCCTGTCTGAGATTGAAAAATGATTTGTTGCGTGGGTTGTTGACCAGCTTGTACGTAACCTTGAAACTGTGCAGCGGGCACAGACAACTTCACTTTTTGTTGCTGGTGGTGTGAATGTGGCTGTTGCTGCTGTTGTGGTTGTGACTGTGTCACATAGCAAGCTTGGTTCGTTTGCTGTACGACTCGGCTAGAAACAGGTGACATTCGGCCGACTGTACTCAGCTGAAGATGATGTGCCCCTGGTTTCCCGGCATTATGTTGCGGCATAGTGGTGGACGGATGGTTAGCCATTTGTTGACCCAATGATATCGTAGACAGTTGTTGTTGCTGTTGCGGCTGCATCCGACCAACAAGACTCACACCACCAACTTGAGCCATGCCGGACAGACAAACATTAGTTCCAGGTGTGGTGTCCACGAGCTGCTGTGTAGTTTGTTGTGAACCGTGGGAAGTTTTCAGTTGGATGAGTTGATGGCCAGCGGGCTGCTGAAGCAGCATCTGCTGGGGTACTGGTTGTGAGAAACTGACAACGGACTGCGCCTGTTGATGGTGATGCAACTGGACGTGTGGTGGGTACGGTGAGGATTGCGGTGGCAGCGCACTTGGTCCAGTGGTGACAAGCACTGAAGTCAACGATTCGTTTATAGACTGATCGGCTCCGGCGACCGAGTTACGATCGGTTGTGATCAAGTCACTAATCTCACCCTGTCACATGCAGGCAGATAGTAGGGAAAAAAGAGTAATGAAGGGGATTAGCAAAATACAAACGCATAAGACACAAAGAGTCCAGCTATCAGACATACACATACACAGAACACCCTTTGGGTTTCAGCCTGAGAGCTGAAATTACCCTGTTACACGTGTCTAATAGACGTAGTATGTACTCGATGGTGGTCCACATCCACGATTCGCATGATAATAGATCCAGATCTAACATAGCAACGGTACGGTAACGAACGTACCACCAAACGCACTTCCCGAACACAATCAAGAGACAGACATTGTTGACTTCCAACAAGTCGCACAGGAGATCACCATCAGAAGTCTGGAATCCTAGGTGTACGACACGATATGTTAAATTGTTAATGTAACGCCGCTATTCAAATGAACATCACATTACAGTGGGACCTGTTCGATCGGATTTGTCAACCATTATTTATACATTTGCAGACCTTAGATAGAGTCCGTCCATACAAAACTAGAAGAGTAGTGTCAGTCGAACAAGCCTAGATTATGCCGGAGAACACACAAGTCTCACGAGACCTGTGTAATATAACAGTCAATTTTATCAGGTCGGAGAAGTGAAGTGTTAGGTGTCTGGATGTGCTGTATCAACAATGATCATCGTATGCACGTCAGTCATGGGTTTGCATAACCAAGCGCACGAATACATACGTACCGGGTATGGTTGTCTCGTGGTCCGTACATACAGAGCTGGTTGTGACAGTTGTGTTTGGCTAAACTGTCGTTGTTGTTGTTGTTGCTGCTGTTGTTGTTGTTGAAGAGGAGCAGACTGAGAGGGGATCTGAACACAACTCGATACCGCAGTCAGCATACCGCCAGCTCGTTGATATTGGCCTGCGCATGAAGAGAGGAGGGGAGGTTGAGGGAACAGAGCGAAGGAGACAAAATGAGGGCCGACGCAGCCTGGAAACATTCCACAGGAAACAAATGATAATACAAGTAACGGACAAAAAGTTAGCTCAGTAGTTACAATATGACTCTCTAAAATGACAAACGCGTGTTCCAGTCTTCACTGTCCGGAATGTGCTTGTCTAAGTTGGAGCAGGTTACATGACAGTAAGGTGGGTAAAGCATAAGCTAGGTCGTTAACGCTCACAACTTCTTCACTGTACGCCAAATGGAGCTCGAAGATAAGGATATGTGGTTAAAAGTGAAGTACGTAGAGGGTAGTTACGTGAAGTAAACAGTCGCTGCAATGTGAGTTGATTACAACCAGCCTGTCGCTGCTGAAGTTCCGGTCGCCAAACCATGATACGAGTGGGGGCAGCAAAACAAGCTAAGAGTTATGTACAATTCAGGTGTAAGATCAGGGACCATGGTAGAGTGATACAGTGTGGGTTACATCGCAATTGATGCCGTGCATACTTAGTAACCGAGATGAGCACTGAACGGATTGGCAAACCATGTAATTACATGGTTGCCTCCGTTTCGACGACAGCGCGATACGGTAGGGTCAAACCTTTGTTTGACAGAAAGGCGAACATTGATCAAAAGATTCGAAACACAAAATCTACGACAATGACAGTATCTGGACTATACGTGATCCGCCAGTCGGTTTACGACAACGTTTCCCCAAATTTCGAAGTCCATTACCCTGCACCTCAAATTTCCAAGTACGACGTTATCGTTCTACTATCTCGGTAAGTACAGTGTCAACTTCCACTCAAGCAACATGCAGTACGTGAACGTTAGAACAACGACAACTTAACACATTTAATGAAATCCAACATGAGGCGATATATGGGTTCAAAAGAGCAATGTAACAGCCGAACTTGGCTCAGGTACATCAATAGTATAGTGGAGGACAATTGGAAATTCTTTTGCATCCGCATGGTCAATGTCGTGAGTATTCATGGCTGTATGTGAACTCAGACACTGTCAGGATGCCCAAACCTAGAAAGGATAAGTTAGGGTTCTCAACCAAAGCCTTTGGTTCCAGTCTGTATCGCGAGGCGGTAGGTAGTTAGCAGTGCACCAGAACCAGCACTTTCTCCGGAAGTAGATGTCAGTCTTCTTTCCGCTCCCAACCTGGAGAACAAGGAGACGAGATAAATCGAAATGTTAACATTCCGCAATGTTTGTCTTGCTGTTCTGACGAACTGGATCAAGGGAACTCAGTGCTTTAAACTGTAGTTCGTCAGGTTTCCGCCTGTTGGCCTGCGTGGCGTGAGTGACTGTGTCAGTGTGATCACCACATAACGTCCAGTTTAGCCCCACAGGTGCAAACTGTCACATTGCACCACGGTCTAGTCTCGTTGTGACTCGCTTTGGCCGTACATATATTAAAATTAGAACGATACAGAGAAGATTAGCGTGGTTTCATTTAGAGCACTTCCGTATAGCCTCCTTTTATTGCATTCCTCGCTACCATACACATGTGCCTTTACATTATCACTCAGGGAGCGACATATTCTACGTTGGGAAGTGGTGATCAAGAATAAAGACTGAACGACGAAGTAATCAGTGAGTCTTACAACCTACACATGGTTCCGTCATGCACTTCGGGTTACAACTAGTGAGTCCGTCTACAATAGTAATGCTACCTGAAGATACTGCGAAGAATGCACATTAACGTACTAACACTATCAGACATAATACCACAAGTACGCACATGGTAAGGGTGAGACTAGTTGGCCTCGCCTTTGACTAGTGAATGTGAACTTCGTTGATAATGGGCCATTTAAATAAGTGTGCAGGGATGTTCCGTTTCTGTGTATCTAAACAGAATATGCACGTGTGTCAAGGAACAAACTTACTCTGAATAGCCATCGACGTCTGTGTGTGCAATTGCGCTGGTTGTCGAGATACTGTGGCAAGCAGCTGACCGCCAGGGTGACGCTGAACGAGGTATGCTGGGGCAGCGGAGACAACATGCTGTTGCATCGCTTGAGGCTGTTGTGAGAGCTGTGGCTGAGACTGTTGTTGATGAAGATGATGTGGTGGCGGAGGAGGAGGTAGGCTCCCGGTGGCGAGAAAGTGTTGAACAGAAGTCGGACGTGAAACGGCCGATGTGGGACCCGAAGGTAGCGGTTGCATGGTTGTGCCGTTGGACTGCCTGGCCTGAAGTTGCGACAAACTGCCAGTCAATAAAACTGAGGGAATACTAGCACCAGGACAACTAGCCATCACAATCGAGGCGGACTGCGGTTGTTGCTGATATTGTTGTTGCTGCGGTTGTTGTTGAGGCGGTGAGGACAAAACTTTGGTGACTGCACTAAGTTTGGCTCCCTTGGGGGACTTCGGTGTTCCTTTCATTCCACCTGAATTTCCGGGGCCACTGAGGGCGTTCGCACCAGCACGACCAGGTGATTTTGGCGATTTCGGTTTACGAGGAGTGCCTGGGGCAGTTGGACCACACAGGTTGGAAACCTGGCCAAATCCAGTTGGGCCAATACTCTGGCACGTGACAAGGTTCCCGCCAGAGCCAAATTGACAAGTGCCGGTAGTGTTGATGGTGGCCACACTGACGGACCCAGAAGAGGCCAAGTTGGGATGCACGGTGCCTACGGTGACGGTACCTTCGGAGGCTCCAAAAGTGCGACCAAGTGATGTATCCTGGATGAAAATGACACAACGTGGAACATATAATAGGACTTCGTACACACAGCTAAATAAACTAAGGCATGACAAAATAGTGTTTTGGTGAAATTCGACATTCGAATTAGCAGAAACATTAAAAATTCTGAGAGAGAAATTGTATCAAAAGACGAAAAAAATAAAAGTACTCTAAAAGATTATAGCTGTGTAGCTAGAAACACATCGTCATGCCGGGTAGTACTTCAAACCGATGGTGAGAGTGATTACAGAGTCCTCAACCTGATAGACAGTAATAACCTATTTCAGAATCAGTATGCTCACATTCTGGCTTTCATCAATCGCGAGTGGTCTTGAACAATATGCCCCGTGAATCAAGCGCAATGCGTGTCTCAGTCATTATACTGACCGTATTTCTAGTAGTTCACTGATATTCCTTGCATTGGAGTTTTTGGAAGTTTGCACAGCAGTACATCTGTTCCAGTAGACACAGATAACCATGACCAAACACTGCAAATCTGTTCGTGTTCTCAACAAGAGTCCCGAACCATACGACAGAACAGACGGTACATAAGCAGTGTACATTCTTTTTTTCAACGGCAGCCAGATGTAGCCTCACTTGTCGCCTATGATGACGGATGAGGGCAGTACGTATCTTTGTTACTTTTCTCTGGCATACGTCTTTAGTAGTATTGCATACCAACGAATCAGTATTGACCTGGTACAACAAAAGGTTCAAAGTCCCAAGAAGACTGTCTGTTGTAAACTATACAAGGGTTATAATGCTCAATCTTGCAGTAACATTGAAAGTTCAAGGTGCAAAGCACGTTTACTTCGTTTAAAGTGCACCATACCTTTAGGGGATCGTCAATGTTTTCAAGCTGACGGCGACCAAAAAAAAAAAAATGGTTAAGATACTGACAGCCTTACAACGTAACTGGAGGAACAAACAGGTAACTCTCATAATGACATCAAGTGGCTTCCGAATCTTGGGTTTGAACTTTTCAGGGAACCTTCAGGATGGCTAGATGGTAAAAAATTAAACTACAATCACATGCGTAACTCCTATGTGTAACTCGCCGGTATGAAGACCACTTCGCTACCTCAGTGCTGACCGCAAACTTACACGTCAACTTTTTGGGGGGGACACAAAGGTCTTTTTGGAAGTTACGAAAATACTAATTCAGTTAGAGGTATTGTTCCGTGTACGCAATACACAATATCAGTGGTACACATGGTTGTATGGCAGTTAAGCATCAGTGAGAATCACTGATGTATTGCTGTCTATGATGAGGAAGAACACACATTATCGTCAAGTTGCCCAAATGTAAACTTCAGAATGCGGTGTGATTGGTTTGTTAATCTATTCGCCAGAATAGCCTTAAACGTACAAGAAGCGTTTCATATTCAGAACCCCGTTTAACTTACAAGCAGGTAGGTTATTTTATATTATCGAAAATTAACGCCCATGTTATTGAACAGTAATAGATCTCGCAAAGTTTGTCTTCTCGCTGTTGTGACGAATTGGATCAAGGGAACTCAGTGCTTTAAAGTAACAGATCAGCTGTTTTCAGTCATCAAGCACAATTGCATCAAATTACAGCTCGTAAACAACAAAACAGCTAGAAAATAGTAACTAGGGGTGAAAAAAGAGGAGAACGATTAACAGAGGGGAGTGCTCATCCGGAAAACCCAACTTAACAAATACTTGCAGTCAAGCCAGATAAACCCGATTATCTATTTACTGGAACAATCCAGTCCTTGAAAATAGTAAGTGTGATCACCACGAACTCTCTAAGCCAACTGATTGTTTATTACACAAGGCTTATACACTCCACATACATACATTTCTAGTTATCAGGACTCTATCCATTGATGCTATGGCCCGGAATGCCGTTAATTCTGGTAACAGTCTATGAAATGGCATGTTATTCAATAAGCGCATATTCGTGGGCAGGAAAAATAAGCACGATTAATATAAATCCATAAATAGGAGTTGACAATCCTATGGAAACGGGCTAACCATTGACTGCAGCACACCGTCATATCCAAGCATCTTCAACTAGCGACAGGGATGACCGTATGCATCTCAACTTGGTGAGTGGCACCGTTCAACTTTGTTCAACGAGGTGGTCAAGGCTGTCATAGCCCGTGATTACGTCGTCATCTGACTACTTTGCGATTTCGTTCAACTGACAGTAGCTGGAGAGAATAGTGAACCAGAGGTTCCGGCTATAAACGAGGTACACAGCCCAACCAGTATAGGCTATGCATTTTAGTGTCTCAGCTATCAGTAGCAAACAATGAAGATCGACAACATTCGTGCTTCTTCTGCACGAATGAGTCAGGTCTCGGTCTTTTAGAGCATAAATGATTGCATGCACGCATCGTAAATCTTCTCATTAATACGCGAGTCAACACAGCTACGATGACAGCGAATGCACCAAGTGCCTTCGCTATCGCCATGGACAAAGAATAAGTAATGTTACATGGTGATGGGATAGCAAGTACGTGCAGAACTACCATAAACAGTATTTTGGGGAAATACTATCCACTGTAATCACATTAATTCTTGATATTTTTCGCAGACAACAGTGAGAAGAATCTTTAGGAAACAATGCCATTTCAAAAGTGAACTTAAGGAGGTATTACGATGTGAAAGTATCAGACAGAATTCAGTCTCCTGTAGCACAAAAAATCTCTCTTCTGTTTGCTAGCCCCAAATGAACAAAAAGTACACTAGAATGTAAACTGCGGCATGACGTAGATATCCGTACGAAGTTAAAATGCTACGCCAATCAAACAAACATATTCACATACACGACATACTTGTCGATAGGTATGACTTGCACTACTTGAGTGACGTGCGCCGGTCCAGCTCACTGATACCGTGTATTGATAGTGCGAACGCACTTGAATAAACTCCACTCCCATTCCCTTCTTCCGCTTCTTCCAGATCAGCTGTACCAATGGAGTTTGTGAACAATCTTAGTGGTCCGGTAAATCCCCGTCAACAGATTCAACTTCGTCAACGTTCACTAACTCTGATTTGAAGTACAGGTCTTTGCACTGAGCGCTTATTGTCACTTCTATCTGGTATTTTTATCACTGTTCTGTACCTGAGATTGTGCACGCTTATTTGTCCGGATTTCCTCGCGTATGTGTCCGCCAACACTGTAGAAAACGAATGTCACTTCACACAACACAGCGCGCATTCCGCCACTAGATCGCATTAGTTACACTGAAGATCTGTGAAATAATTCAACATCATGTTACTAAAAGCTCAGCAATGCCTTTCAAGCAGCAGACGACTGTACCTTGTTGCTGATGGTAACCACACATGGATATTGGGAAGTCCTCCGTATTGAGTCTACTATTACTGCATTCCAGACCACAGAATTTTATCATTCTGTCAAGAACTAAACTATTGACAAATCTGGTTTCACCCAAATTTCGACTTTTCACCCCAGCTGACAATCAGTCGGCCCATTTATGGTATGGGCCAATGACACTGTTAAAATTAGCTATCCCATAGGTAAGGATAGTGTCATTGGTGAGCTATTTCGTGCATGCGAAGCATTCATGCTTTGCGCAAAAAGGCTGCCTAATGAGGCTATTCCAGAGGCCTGAATGGATGTGCCTCGTGAGAACGGCGCTTACAATAAGGTGGTTGTATAAGGGGTTCTGACTTGCTCACTTTTATTGGATTCGAATTCCACTCACTCAAAAGCCGAAATTTCGTTTCCGCAGGAGGTCCGGAAAGCTTTTTGCTTGTCCTCGTCAAAATCACTACTGAAATAATGAAGAGTAGTTAAGTCAAAATCCGAAACATTCACAACGACAATAATCACGAAAGTGGAGACTGGCCAGATATCTCGGTCGCACAGACACCAACAGACTTTTCCTTGTCAAATACAGCGACCGCCGCAGAGGATAGGCTTAGTTTGCGAACCGGGAGATAGCATCGACTTCGAAGAATATCGATTCGGTGAAGTACTACAACACCGTACACAAAATGCAAAAGGGGGAACCAAGAGCAAATCGAGTAAACACGCACAAGAGCAAAATTTGAACGAAGAAGAGAAAGATGCAATCGTGTTTCAATATGTAAAAAATATCCTGAACTCCCAAAACAAGTGTGCCAGGGTGAGCGCGCATCTCTGTTTATCCGGCTAACATCGTTTGTATCCTATAAGTTTGTATATTCGGAAATCGGCACTCCACCACGACGTTAGTTTCATTGGTATTGTGCCTCTCTTGATGCCAGGACTCAAGCTCATAATTACTGTGTTATTGCTGTGTTTTTTTTACCTAGATTAATTGAGGTCGTCTTTGTAGAAGCGATCTATTCCGGGATTGCATTTTGTGTACGGTGTTGTAGTACTTCACCGAATCGATATTCTTCGGAGTCGATGCTATCTCCCG
>LOND01002584.1:27453-42868 GCA_014220965.1 Paragonimus kellicotti
ATGATGATGATGATGATGATGATGATCATAGGTTAGTTAATCTGTGTAGGGAAAATGCTACTGTTCTGGTCCGGTTCAAACAATTTTCTCGTAAGAAAAAACGGCAGTCAGCTACTTTGGATTGGATGATCATCAGCAGCGTTTCTGTCTGGCTATTTCCTTTTCTAGCACTCTTGTTTTCAGCCGTTTGATTCACTGTGAATTTTCACCGACCATCCTAAATGGGCCCATTTTCCCTATATATTCGTCCTTGGTCATGACGACAACGTCAGATCCTCTAGCCAGTTTGGGCAATATCGAGTGTCGCATTTCTCTCAGTTTTTTCTTGATTCTATAATGCGTGTGCTCCGTTGATGAACGGATGCTGATAAGAACTGGTTGGGAATACATACTATTTTTGTATAGGACTATCATGTCTCATCAGAAGACGTGGGCGAAGTTCATACTGCCGTCTAACAATATATGTATGATCGGCTGAACGGTCTGTTACGCATATTGGCGGAAAGGTTATTTATAACCAGAAAGTAATAACTCTAATAAATATGCCTGTGATACGCAAGTAACAGTGTACAGAATATGCATGAATAACAAGAATGTGTAACAAAATATTTGGACTTATCAAAATCCAGATAGCACAGTAGAAATGACTTTCATTGTTGCAAAGTCTTAATTGAAGAAGTGGAAACTTACGTGGTATGACCGATGGATGGATCGATGTGATTATAGTTATTGACTTGTAATTCCTTTGTTCGCTAAAGCCGTACAAATCCTGGGGTCAAAAATCCCCACCACAGGAATAAAGCGCCGACAGTATGTTCACATACTTAGTCGGTACACCCCTACGTTTAAGCGACTCTAAAAGTGTAGATCGGTCCACCGAATCAAACGCACCTTTATAGTCGAGGAATACGGCGATTGTTGGCCGGCGGTACACATGACGCTGCTCCAGAATTTGACGAAGGGTAAAAATGTGATCTATACAACCCCGCCCAGGGCGAAACCCTGCCTGTTCTTCCCTAATGTTTACTTCCCGAACTGCAGTGAGTCGACGAAGTACTGATCAACACGAAGTTTATCTCCGAACCACATGTTAGTTCTCTGGCGAGGATTAGCAACTTCCACAGTTTTCTAGCAGCGTCAACCGTTATCTCATGTTCTTTTGAATGGTTTTTGTCTCTTCAAAGTACGGTGTCGAAACTCCTGTGGTTGTGCGAATTTGGTGTAGTGTACTTATGTAGTGGTTACTGATCAGTTCGTATGCATGGAAAGATGCTTCAGTAGCGGTGATAAAGTGGGCATTAATAGAAAAAGTCTCATCTCGAAGTCACCACTGTGTATCATGTTTCGGGACGCAAAACCGTTTCTCAGCAACTTAGAGATGCACGTAGCAGACTATCGTGATGCCAGTTCTACTGCAAGTGGAGAACGTAACTCGTTTCAGCCTAGTACATGTACGTGGAACGCATCGAGTGAGATCTCCTGATAAGCATCGTTAAGGCTTTCAGACACTTGCACCAGTCGGCAGCGAAAGTCAAGCAAGTTGCTTAGATCAGTCTTTAAAACTACGTGAGTTTATGTGGTTGGACTATATGCCGAGCACTCTGTCATTGTCGCAGCTGGCAGACATGAAGCCCCTAGTGGATCAATGATGACTTGGTGACGCTAACTAAATCCAACTATCAGTGGGTTAACGGCTAAAAATCATGTTCACCTCCCACAGTTTGTGGTCGAAAACATTACGAGGGTTGGTGGCTAGTCCAGTTTGGTGACGTGAATGTTGCCGTTGTGTGATGGAATTATCTACAAACTGAGGGCCATTCATATAGCGGATTGATGAAAGTCGGGAGGAAGCATGGAAGATACTGCCTTCCTTCCACATACGGCCTGATTGTTTAGTTGTTTGGCGTTAATGTTGGATATACGACTTTAGACATAAGGGATTTTGGTACTTATGTCCTGTCTTTTTTCGCTCGTTTTTTTCTGTCCGGTTGTTATGGGTTAATATCAATCACTGATGTATTGCTGTCGGTAATGATGATTACGGAGACTGACAGCACGTCTAAGAGTACCAGACATTAGCGTACTCGATGTAATTAGGCATCTCTGTTTTGCAAATTGCTTTGTGTTGATTACTGAGCTGTTTTTACCCCACTGATTCGCTCCGTTTTGTTTTCGATCATTCAACAAACTAATCCCATCTTACTGACTAATCCTGTCTACCAGCTCTTTCTAGAGGATGGGAATGTGTGGCGAAATTGCACACGATTATGATAGACAAGCAGACAAAACTGACGCTCGAAGCGTATTGTTTTTTCCCGTCAAAATCCAGCAATTTATTCGTTCATTGCTTTTTCCAGTACGATTTGTTCGTATAAACTGAATCTAATTTATTATCGAAGACTGCCCACTAGATTCAAGTACCACTTCATACACACACATAACCACCTTCATTTTTCTCGGTTCTCCATACTGTCTGGTTCATCATGCTGTTTTCTCTCACTTTCGTTAGCTGAATTATTGAGAATGTTTCGATTAGTGGGGAAGTGTTGTTCTGATCGACCAGAGTCGATTTGAACAGAGGGGTTATGTATGATGAGTTGACAGTTCGCAGCATCATGTTACCACACACGATACGAGTCTTTGTAAGGATCAGTGTGCTCGATAATTGGCTTGCACAACCGCCTAGTTTTGATGGAAGCATCCTATTTTGGGGCGTCCGTTTGTCATTAAAGGTAATGAATATTGTTGTGATCCAGTGTGTTTCAGGTTTCCCTTGAATATTTTCTACATGATACGACCAAGTAATGTCAAATTTTGATCCTCGTGGTCATATTCGACGCTAATTGGTTTTGCTGTGTACTACTTATCTGTGCCGTCAGCTGGATATGTTTATGCCATGTAGTTTGTCCTATCCACCTCCTCTCCACAAGCGATGTTCATTGTTTTGTGTTTACGATCGACACCTCTCCTTCGAAGAAACAATTAGATGTTTCTGTTAACTAATAGACAAAGTCTTCCCTGTTCAGTTTCGGTTACCAGTACTTCAAACTGACAGTTTCAAGATTTTGCCAACTACACAGATATTATCGGCCGAGAGTGCGAATGGTCCCAGCTATCTTCCTTGATTGTTGGTTAATACTTGGACATTGGTTTTCGTTCATAGTCTCGAATTTCGTCGTCGGTTGATATGACGTTTCCTAGGAATGCTCTATACCAATAACGCTTCACAAAATTCTTCTTGATCCCCCTCGCACTGCGAACTAATCGAGACAATGACGAACCGGTGCACGAATAACACGTATATTACGTAACACCGTGTCGGAGGCTTAAAAAGTTCTTCTGTATCTGTGGAAAATGTGACTTCGAAGACGATATGAAACATGGAAATTATATTTCTGATGGTTGTGAACAGTGGTGTTGTTCGTAGCTCGAGTTGATGGTTTTGATATTGGTATCTTCGCCGAGCTTGGCATTTAAGTTGCAAATTTGAGTTAACATATCCTCCATATCTCAGAGCCTACATGATGGTAGTGTGTCAACCTTCCAGAGTCAATTTCTTCGCCTTAGAATCCAAGTAGTGACTTATCGCTGGACAGCAATTTCAGAACAGGTAACGGTACTTCGCCAGAGCCGTACACACTCGTTTACACTGTTCATTATCATCTGTCGGTCATACAATACTAGTTTATTTGTAAAAATGTCTGTGTTTCCAGTCGTCGTCATGTCCCTACTGTTTTTCGGTTGTCCATGGTTTTCGTTCATCTCAACACATGCCATCATTTTTTATTCCTCTAATACTCACTGATACCATGAAATAGTATATAAAAACTCCTCATTTTGACCTCGGGCCGGAAAGACTATTTGGTTGGTGGAATCAGAAGACCAATTTTCTTATGTTCTCACCAGTCGCAGTACCAAACACAATGAAAACAAAACTACGGATTGTAGATTGGAACTGAGGTAATTAGCCGCACGAACCTACTGGCCTGTCATTCGTCAAGGCAATACAGAAGACGGGCTTATTACTTGTGGCCAGTAGAGCCTCAAGTAACTTCAGAACCTTACCGACTCATGGTGACGTCCGCTGGAGTAGGTGTTTAGCGATCAAGGAATCCGACTTGCGCTACCTAGGTGGGTCACATTAGGTTATGCAGTACGTTAACGTACCGACGTACGTAGATGCTCTTAGGCCTCGGTCTTTTTTTCGTGTGGTTCAGCCCACGTATACCATAGCCGCCGTATACGTGAAGGAATAAGGCTAGTGAAATTGTGAACGGCGGATTTCTTCTCACAATTGATCAAGTTTGGTGAAACAATCAGTAGGCTGGAGTGAAGGTTCTATCTCTCTAATTGTAAGATGTAACTATAAAGCCTATATCAGAAAAGTGATCCCATAAAAACGAAATGTATGTAAAATTCTCAAACGTAGATTTGAGCCTTGTAGTTTTCATCTGATAAGGATACTAATTGAATCATGGCCCCATTAAGACAATTGAAGAAAACTTTCAAGATATGAATCCTGAATTCTGGAGAATGCACAAAACAGCCTCTATCCTGACTACAGAAATTTAAGAGTTTACTTCAATGTGAAAAATTGGAGTTTATTTATGCTCAACGCGCTCATCTTCACTTCTTAGCAGCCCAGTGTGTCCTATGAAGTTATCATTCGTACAACTTCGAGGCGCCCGTCTAGTTTGATACTATTTTAGATTACTGGTGAGTAGTCGGGGATTTGGTTAATTTCAAGTTGAACATCACCTCACAATTGATCGCAGCTGTCGCATTCCATAGACTTTCCAGTCGGCCCTCTTTCGAAAAGAAGCACTAGACTCGAGTTTCGCTCTTGTTAGAGCTCTATGGTCCAAGATCGATATTACAACACACTGTTGTGTTTAGCCGTTGATGACTTGTTTCTCTCCATTATTTGACGAATGGATATTTCATCTAGGCTTTTTTAAAATACGCACCAATGGATAGCCGTGAGCTAAATCATGGAGACAACGAAAATTAACTACTCTATCGTCATGGACGCACTGAGTTTCTCAACGACAAAGCATTATGCGCCCCTTTTTTTTTACTGAACGCCGGATATTTTTGCCGCGCCACGAATTTCGAAGGTCGGTAAACAGAAGCGCACACCTCAGCTGACGAGATTGTATGACTCTGCCAAAAACTTCGGTCTTCAATCTCACGCCTATTGTAACCTATCAAATTTACGGGAATGATAACGTTCCGGTATTGAGGTATCACTTTTCATGTTGATGGTGTGAAACGCGTCTCATGTAAGCGCAAGCTTGGTCGTTCATCTTATTTGGGTCAGCTACCAGATCGAAGTTCACACTTGACAACCACAAAGATGTTGTTAGAAATCTCTGTCTGAACAAACCTGTAGACCACTGATGAGATTTGTCAGCTGCGAAGTTCAAATCTAGTACTTTGGAATTTGACTAACCAAAGTCTGTATGCAAGTACAATTGATGAGGTCGAATGTGAGTGTGGTTCAGTCTGTTCATCATTTCTTCTCATAAGCCTTATTCACCGGACTTCGGCGTTTATATTTTAACCGACTGAGTGTCATCAGCTCTGTTTACTTCTCATGTGCCCCAAAGGTTACTTTTTTCCTGGTAGCTGTTCACAGTCGTTTCCAACATGTATCCACACAAACTGTGTACCATTTCGATTTGATTACACCTGTCATTTAAATAGACTTTCGTAATAAACCCTTTTGAAAGGAAGCACTAGAATCGAGTTCCAATTTTTTTAGTCTGTCAATGGTGTATCTCCTTGCCACGGTCAGGATTTGGACTTCGGTCCACGTTTTCGTGATACAACCATGTTAAACGCAGTTGGGTAAGACCAAATTAACATATTCAAGCGCTCAACCTAGAAAGTCTGTCTGATCCATAGTCAACTTTGGATGATGTTCGATTTACGTCAACTAACTCTCCGACTGTTTATCAAGTCCGTATACATGTGAACCCCCCTCTCTTTCCTATCTTGGATTGCTGACCTATTCCGGGAATTTGTCACTAGCTGACCGTAATCGAGACTGGACATCCATCCTTATCTGCGGAACAACAAAGCCTGCTTCCTCCTTTGACCGCGAACGGTGACGACACGACACGCTCGGTGAAGTTGACCAACTGGCGACGAACCACATTTGTCAAACTACAGGTGATCAACAGAATCCTTATGTACATGTTTGTTTACACTAGTCATTCAGCTGTTTGTTGATACACGTCTTGAAAATCAGCGGGTGTTGGTGTCCGTATCATACAGTCGTTCTGATCGCTCCGTGTACTTGGCGTGCACCTGCAAGACCGGATGTGTGGTGGCTGGTCCTACTAGGTGGAGGAGGTGTTAGTGACCGTGTTTATAAAGGGGATTTGCATACTATTCATGGTCTGATACGTGTGCTTCACTTCGTTCTACTCTGTGACCGTTGCGACCGATGCACTTTTATGTGGATCACCCGTTTGCGCATTATCCGTTGGCAGTCTGGCCGCCTTGGATCAGTAGATTTCCATTATCTGGTTGGTGAATTGTCCGACACATGGTTATCAGGACATTTATTTTGATCCCGCGCTTAGTAGCACAAACCACTGACGCATCGTATTGCGCTTGGGCGAGACTGATTAATCCAAATGATTCCCTCTGAATGATTGTGCAGATGAAACTCCGTCTTTTTCTGTCATACTCGTGCCTGTTCATTGACTGTGGATTCGAACTGCGACCACTTTGACTGTTTGATCTGAGTTTGCTATTCGATTTGAATGGATCCAGCCAACATATCGTGTTAATAGAAACACACTGTGATTCAGAGGGGGACTTTTTGCTTTTGATTTACTGATAAAAAGTCAGACAAAGCCAGATACTACTGTCACGGCTTATAGGTCAGAGTTGAACGTGCATATTTTGTCAGTGCGCCATAGTTTTTAGTTGCAATTACTTGAAATTGTGTGATTCATATTTTGAATTGTCCGGACTTATAGTCCATATGTATACTCCAGAATGTTACATGAAATTTCACTTCGTGTAACTCTCAATTCGCCTATCAAGGCGATGGTGTTCCATGCGTATACAATGAACGATTGGCTTGAATGTGATTAATAATTTAACACTAGGTTGCTGAATTGTCATTGGATAGGAAGAATATTGTTATATCTAGAAACCAACTCTGTTAGCCTGGGTCACCGGAACCAGTCGAGCTCTTGCAAGATGACTGCCATCCTGAAATATCATCTGAGACTATATCGGCCGCAAATGGAAGAAACGAACCTTCCTGTCCGATCTAAGTGGTCTGAAAAGAGTCTCTAAACAATTTGGAACGGTATACCATGACGAGTTATCAGGGACTTGAGCATAAAATGGGAAATGCTCTTATCTGCCACTATGGTCAACAGATATTTATATCCAGAACTCAGATTTCTTTGCCTTACACTAGGTAGAAAAACCCATTGGCTGGACCAACAGTGTGTTTCAGGATTGGCCGCTTCATGGTATGCAAACGGCGGCTATCAGAGTTGGTCATTCTGCAGAGGAGCCGGGTTTTTCCTCTGAAGTAAGACATGAAACACACGAATGCAGTATTTATCCCGTTTTTCGCATGGAAGCCTACATCTTTCTTTTGCCACGACTGTTACATGGTGATATGTCATTTTATTTTTTTAAATGGACTGTTGATCACTTCGTAACATCTTCAGTAATATCTACATGTCTGCGCAGGTAAAAACTGCTATCTAACGCAGATAAGCACAGGAGTTGGCCTCTGTTAACTTCATAACGGTACTTCATACCTTCCACGTTGGATCGACATCGCCAACTTATTTTGAACGTTTTGACTTTTCTGTGAACCACCACTCCCTAGACGTGATCCAACTCATCAGGTTTGCTCTTCTGTGTGGCGTGGCAGATTACTTATCTTTGTAACCCAGTGGACTATCCGAGTGCTGTTCTGATCATCCACATTTAGATAATTGTGGTCGGATAAACGGACGTTTCGTTTTTTAATTCCAATGGTTTCGCCCTACCCTGTTTACCCCACACGGTATGCTCACTTTTGACTGGTGAGAAAATAAAGTGCTTCCCACAAACGGCCGGTCCCGGTGACCACCGCGGTAGTGGTAGACAGTGTTTACTGTCTATAGCCTCACTTTTTGAGGTGTATTCTGGCCTGGTAATAAACTCTGGTGAAAAACCGTGCGAATTCTATTGGAAACGTTTTTTGAAAGTCGTTTCCTTATCCCACACTGCGACCTCTTCTTCAACACGCAGTCTTCACTAAAACGTGTCACTCTACATGCTACGTCAGGCCACCTTCAAATTCATGAAACCCCTGAGGATTGTAGGTTCAGATCGGGTCATCCAGAACTCCGTATGCGCAAAATGAGTGATAGTTACTGCGAGTTTGTATGTATTGTAGTGGTCCGCATGCACTGCACAGCTCGAACAACATACAGCCGAGCCTCAGAATGGTCTTCGCCACACCCTACGATGCCAGGCCTTAGATCATTGTTGAGCTGTCCTTGTCCTACTTCAGTGAACGATTACACCAAATTTCAACGTGACTTTATCGTTTTGGTTTACTCACTCTCGACTGTTGTAGCGTCACAGATTTCACTGTTAGTAAAAACTTCGGATGTGTGTGAACCACAGTATTGTACAGATGCCTATGAGCAGGCATTATTTTCATGTCAGTCTAACCGAACATGCTCATTCTTTTGGGGCTATATTGGAAGTTGTTCGTTTATGCAGGACGGTAAGCCTATGAGACATAAGGCCGATTGCTGAAAGACCAGTATATAGTGAAGGAAAAAGCTATATATTTTCCTGTTTAAGATAGCTATTTCGCGTATCACGATATAACTTTTATGTTACTATATAACGATGTATGATAAATCAAGGAACTTCCTGGTATTGTTCAAATATACCCGGAGATTTCATCAGAAGTCAAAACGTGGCGAACAAGCTCGTTTTCGGTGTGTCATCTTCAGGCCAAATACAACACAATAAATATGAAATTTAGTTGTCAAGTCTGGATTTTGTGGAACCTAATACAGTGTGAATCTAGTGTCATTTGGGGATTACGGACATGGTTACTGTGGTACCGTGTCAAGTGTTCCAACGACGGCAGGCCATGGTAACTTCAGTGCGTGAACAAAAGACTTCTGCGCACACAGATTAGGGTTTCGCAGCCGGATTCCGATCGCCTCCGCAGCAGCCAAGATACGACATTTCACACCTCTGGTGTGAACACGGGTGACACGGTAGATCGGCTTGAATGCGACATCCACATTGACCCTGTGACCCGTGTCAACTAGGTGGGCCAAAATTGCGCTGGAAATCTTTCGTTGTTGTCCGGTCGTCAGCCAAGCCGGATGGTGTTCGCGTATTCTCTCCGACAAGCGTCTTGTTGTAACCTGCTTCACAAGAACAAGCGAATGAGTAGATACAAAACGAGGTAGCACTACTGGGCACTGCGTCTTTGAGGTGAAGGTGTACAGCTGGCTTAGAGAGAACGTTAGTCTTAGTTGTGCAGCATGGAACGTTCTCATCAGGTCGTGTCGAGCCTTCTGATCAGAGATACATATCATCACATTCCCTGGTATTGACGTTGGTCTCTGCATTGGTCCAAGCTAAGTGGATCACATTGGCTCATTGGCTGAGATAATGGAAACCGAAACATCGCGCCAAGGTGCCCATAGTGTACAGAAGCGTAAATTAACATGTCTTCCGATCGATTTGAGTTAGCAAGCGTCAGTGGACCGCGGTAGTCTTAACATTTTTAGGACGATGAAGAGGCCAGATGTGAACCGGACAAAGCATATAGCCTTGCGTTCACAAACCTAGGTATGCCTCAACCGTTTCTGTTGAGTATTCCACTGGTCCGACTCAACTAGGACCCTTGCTAGTGTATGCCATTGTACACTGCTAGGATTCCGGTGTGATGTATCTGTTTCCATTCCATTGTTTAGGACAAGAAGAGAGTGAAATCGAGTCACAAACATGTGATACCGGGCGATGCAGAAGTGAAATCGGGGTATTTTAAGCGGGAAAAGGTATAGAACTGTGAGGGAATGTAACCTACGGTTTTTTGATTTGGCCTGATGTTAGCGGTGACTGATTGACGATCTGGTTTGACTATACACTCATAAGAACCGATAATTACGCAACATGCATTTTGGAACTGGAGTTAAAATCATTTCATTCGTTATAGATTATTTTACGACACATTGGCTGTAACTTTTTATGACATATCAGGGCATTGGTCGTATATAGTTAGAATGTGAACAGATCTTAGCGTTCACCTTCCTATAGCGATTGAATTTTGGCTTTCGTAAGAATGGTCGCCCTGAGGGAGAACTTCATGTTGTGAACTGTAATTGCCGCAAATCGATCCTGAATGTTGTCAGTCAAGTTTAATGCACTTTCGGACAAAAAGTGTATCAGTTAATTTACAGTATTCAGCTTGCACTGACTGTACGTGCACATGGTTAGCGGCATCCGTTTCGGACTAGTCTGTCACAGTGACCACAGTCCAAGTACACGTACATACACATTGATGCACAAACATGTGGTCGGTCAGTTAGCATGGATTAGCTTACTCGACGATGACTTGTAAAAAGGGATAACGCTATCTCACAGTTGACTGTATTTTAACGCATATGTATTCACCTGTCACTATTGATTGCCTTGTTGATCTTTACTTCTCCGTTGATTAATAGACTTTCATCGTGTCTACCATGTTTTTATCCGAATGGGCCGTACACAGTTGGACAGTTCAAATTCCTGTTGATGAAAGATTTGTTTTCTTTGTAAAACAACTTCAGTTCCATTTAAGACTTTCGGTCAGACCACTAATACCGTGAAGTGTATGGTCAGTCAGGAAGCATCGAACTAATTACATTTGTTCTTCTAATAGGTCCTTATGAACCAAACTACTGACGATGTGATCCGGAAAGGTCGAGTCAGCGTTTCCAGTTTACGAGAGAGCATCTCGTGCATGTACTGATTCACCATAACCTGGTCTTAACCGACCTATCTGATGGACTATACCAATTTGTTTAGCTGTTCACGTGTCGCCCAATCTGCTATAACTAGCAGTTCGAATCTAGTAGTGTCATATGCCTGTGTACATTTGCCCCATGACCTGTTACCTTCTGCTTTGTTTAGTTCCTTACTTTTAGCTTGCTTTAAATATTACCGTGTATCTGTTCCATCTGGTCTGAAGAAGTTTCTGCGTCAGGAGTGAAATGTCACCAAAAAAGAAACAAATCACCGGTTGTTCACGAGTTGTCCTGAGATTATGGATGTTTAAACAGTCACAAACATATTCTACCTAATAGCCTGAATTATGAGGTTACTTATGCGATTACTGAATCGCTCACTTTTGAGTTCCTACTTGCTTACTCTTTCATTCGATTTCCTGTGATGCATTAGTGAGTAACTAGCCCACCTCCCTGGCATTTCAGTCACTCATTACATTTCGATCTTCACAGATCGGCATGCTGAGCTTGATAGAGTTATACTTATTGATTTCTGTACAAATGAACCATATTCCGTAATGTTCCCGTAATCAGTCGATACCGAAAAGTTTGCAGCAACGATATACTGCTTCATCCAGGCGAGTAGATATTCAGTTGGCGCATGTGTAAAAGTGCAACGATTCATGAGTAAGAGCAGCACTTCTTAAGTTAGTTCCGAACTGATTAACCGGTCGTGGCTGTTCTTGCTAATTTCTTGACAGACAAACCGAGGGTTGCGTTTCACATATATATATATATATATATATATATATATATATATATATATATATATATATATATATATATATATTATCTCTACATTCTTGGTTGGATTGCCACATTTAGGCTATGAATAGAATGGCGAGTTGATGTTGATCGTGTGATGTTCCCCTCTAAAATGACATTTCACACACTCTAATCCAATGCTGATTAAGTGATTAAATATTCTAACAAGACTGATAGGGCAAACAGTCGGAATTGAAAAACATGAGAATACTAACTACTAGTAAGCTTGCGGCTGCATCAAAAGGGTTTGTTTAACATATGGCTTAGAATATTCGTAACCGCTTGAGGTGGCGATGTAAGATGGCGTTCTCGTATACGAGTGGTTCATCCTATCAAATCGTTGACGTTAATCGTTGTTTTGAGAAGTAATCGCTTCGTCCTCCTTTCCTTTGACCGAACTAAGATCACTGTAGCTCTTGAATTCGCAGTGGCTTATCAGTAACTAGGCGGGGTACTAACTGATCGTATTAGACAGTAGTCAACGGAATTCACTCTTGTTCTGCCTAGACAAATTTAATGTTGTGTTGATTGACAGTGACGTCCATTAGATAGATGCTAAAAGTGAACACTCAACTTGCTGCTGCGAAATTATCGACTATTTGTTGAATGACTTCATAGTTATCTCGCGCTGTTCTTCGACCTCTCCTTAAAAATGAGCCGATCATCATTTGCCGTCGGGCGGACTGCCACAACTCTTGAATCAATATCCGTTCGTTTGTACAAACCTAATAAGCATGGTACGTTAACGAGAACGAGGCAGAATCAGCAGCGGCATCATATCACATACGCGTACGCTGCATCAAAACAGATGTGCCGGAATACAACGTTTCTCTTGGAGGAAGGAGAGTCACATAACCTTGAAACAATAGGAAAGTGATCAGTAATGTGTTAAGAACATAATGCTCCAAACGCACGACTTTCAAAATCAGAAACCAATTAGGTTACAGTCACATGTTGCGTTACAATGTCTTTTCGTCAGAAAACATCCCTGACTCAAGTGTTCCGTGGCCTTAGGTGAATGACCGACATAATTGATTTGTCAGACTGAACAGAACAGGAAGATGCATGCGCAGAGGTTGCCTTGATGGGTGCACGTAATCCGTATGCACTTGCAACGCATAAGGTTGTGAATGTTTTTGCAGTCAGAGTGATCTTGCCTTTTCTACCAGTTTTAGCGAGGACGTGACGTGAATCAGTTGCAGTCTCAGATTACAAACACGTAGGGTAGAACTAAAAAAATGTAATCTGAACGTAATGTTTTCTGGAAGTCGAAAGCTACGACATCGACCGGGCACAATGGGTGGGTGGGCCAACAAGATTGGCACACCATTTATACAGTTAAAAACCTAATTGGTAAGAAGTTACAAGATTGCAAACCGAGCTACAGCAGCACTAAGTGTTTTTTGCTGAGCGTTCGTATATGCTGTCCACATTTCAAACTCTGCTCTAAAGAGACCATCAGAAGTGTTCCGTTTAGCTTTCACTGTCTGCTGTTAAATACTGAGTTAGTCGAAAGTTGAACAGATCACACAAGATTCCATTAAAGTGCGGTGGCTTATTGCTGCGTGTTGAGGCAACGCGAAAATTCGAAGAGACAGCGTTTGAATATGTCTTAGCTCCATCCCTTGTGGGATTGGCTGACTGTCGTCATTACTATTTTCTGCTTCGTTACAAATAAAATTTCCAGAGGGTATTCATTTTTATGCGACCGATCTGGTTTAATCGATTCATCGTATATCTCAACTTTTGCTATTTTTGTTGGCTAACCGCTCAATGTCCCGATGAATTGATCACTCTGGTAGTCTCTATCTCACAGGTTGTTTTGATGATGTCGGAGCAGTGTTGTGGTTTGGATTACTGCTCATCATTTCGAATGTGTTTAGAGAAAGCAGTACGTTTGAACTGCACAAGATACTCCATCAAGGTTGGCATAAGCTAGCGTATATGCCCATCTCATAACAACAGTTTGATGTTTAAGATGATAAGGATATTTTCAACACGAGTGAAAAGAATTAAAATCGGTTGGAGAACGCAGACATTATTGAGTACCATTTTTGGTCATGTCAAAGAAATCTGTCTCCTGGAACATGCGTCATTGCTAACCTGGCGTTCTCACCACAAACCTCTAATGCTTCGATGAGGTCCGTTGTGTTCACGTCGTGCTTTAGGCAAATCCTAGTTTTTCGTCTCCAAAACACTTCCTCTACAGAAAGAAAACAAGTCGAGTAAGCATTGGCTTGATATTTGCTAATCTGCCACCCCAAAATAATATTCGATGAGACGTTGGCGATCTTTAACGTAATCAGGAACCACGAAAACGTTCGAACAGTGACAACAACGTTCATAGAACGACCGTTACGTTACAGATTGATTACTTCTATTAGTTCTGAGCTTCCGACGTTGCTTCGCATTTCAGCACCTTGGCAGATTGTCTTTGTCGCTGGTTCGAACCCAGCCGAGGTCCAGATTTATTACAATTATTTTTTTTCTAAATTACTTGAGTAGTAAATTCATATCCGCGTTATATATACACCGGGTGTGATTATGGCCCGATACCTATCATTCCGTTGCCAAACAACTACGCGACACTATAGAATACGAGCCTGATATAATATGACTATATGATCGTGGGAGCAAGCGAATATGCTAACAGCTTATAAATGAATATAATGAAAGAGAAGAACCAAAACAATCAGATGATCGATCAGAGAAACCAGTCACCTGTAAATGTAGTTCTGACAGTCCAGAATCTCCTGCCTTGTCCTGATTCACTGACACCGCCGGTTCCCTTATTGAATCGACAATCAGTAGCGGGGCTTTTTGTGGATATTCGAGAGGTAAAGCGATCCACACGTTTGCAGAAACTGAGATAAAATAGGCGAGTTGAACAAAAACATACAGAAAGAATTTAAAACAAAAAATACAGGGGTTTGTATAGGAAGACAAGCGGAAAAATCACGAGTACACGAAAGATCTACAGAATGTGTACTTCGAATAAACCAGATGAACGAGATGAATTTAAAAACGCAGACAAGGCTATCTACTTCAAAGTGAAGCAAGTGGTGTTCATTATCTAAACGTTGAATACGCTCGTCTGTACCCCCCGAAAAGTTTCAAGTGCAGATATAAATCAGGAAGAGAAGCCGATTAGCAGACAAATCAAAGAGATCCGAGAGGGATGATTGATAAGTGCTTCATAGATTGTATGATTCAGTTTTTTCTAAAAGGGTTTGCCGAAAAGTATACGGAAATGCGACGGCTACGAGCAACTATGAGTGATGTTTAATTATTGATAACCAAAAGACTCCTGATGCCTATCAGTAATCCAGCTTTTATCTAACAAGTTTAAGGATTTCTGTGATTTCAACTTGAACAGAAATTCTGATCATGAGGTCACCGATTATACTTCACAAGACAGTTACTGTGTATCCTCCTCAAACAACCCGGCAATCCAAGCATTACTCGCAAGTGAATGTGGTTGAGCATTTAAGTACAATAATTCGGTTGTGACTAACATGAGTTAAACGACGTGAGGATTAACTCAGCCGCAGTAAAGATGTGCGAGTCCTAACAAGTGCGAAACCCAAGTCTGTAGCTCCATTTCG
>LOND01002585.1:0-26250 GCA_014220965.1 Paragonimus kellicotti
GTCCAAAAGACGTTCGATTGTCGCTGAAAGGAAGAGTATATAATGCTTTTGTACGTTCTGTTTTGCTGCACGATTCGGAATCGTGGCCTGTTCGCAGGAAGATATCAACAAGCTTGCTGTATTTGACCATCGTTGTCTCCGCCAAATAGCCCACATTAAGTGGACTGATCGCGTGAGCAATGCGGCAGTTCGCCGGCGCGTATTCCGGAACGCTCGGGATGCGCGATCAATCGGTCAACTACTCACGTTGCACAGCCTGCGATGGTTAGGTCACGTACTCCGCATGCCAGCTGAGCGTTTACCGTACCGGGCATTATATACTGAGACCACCAACAGTTGGGTGAAACCACGTGGTGGTCAAGCGACAACGTGGTCACGAAATATGAGAACCCTGACTGCTCCACTGAGTAAAGTGGGTAGGTGTCGCCTGCCTGGATGGGGTCCTCGTGATCACTCAAACCGCTGGTTAGAGACGCTATCCGAGATGGCGGCGTGTCGCAGTCAATGGCGTACCTGCATCCATACCATTTCTAGTTCTTTTGCTTAGACTTCTATTAATTTTCAACCTTCTTAGTAACGTTTTCTTCTAGGATATTCCACGTCACTGTTGAGGTGAGCGGCAGCCCGAGCCACAGTACCTTTTGGTCAGGCTCATGGCTGATATGATGATGATGATGATATGTTTGACATGTATTTAATCACGGCAGTGTTTTCAGTAATCATGTCTCGTCCCTTCCCCTGAGTTACTGTTCATTTGGGGCTTGTGTTCTCTTCCCATTGTTGCATGGCAGGTAAGCATAGGTGTGTCATAGGTGTATGTCTGTTCAGGTGATGATGAATAGGATGAAAACGTTCGTATGATATTATTACTCCTTACTTCGGGCATTCTTATTCAGGAGTAGTTCGATGGTACCTACTTTTATTTACACTCGGACCAAAAGTGGACTGGGTGGTCTGTGACACTCAGCTCACGAGGGCCAGCTCTTTGCGCTGTACGTAAAGTTCATGGCTGTTGTTCCGACCTACCGTACTTTTGCGCACATGCACCGATTAAATGAAGGCAGCCTAGTTTTATTTGTTACTGCTATTAACCTCTCGGCAACCATGGTTTACGTATTCTTTCATGAGTCAATCATTCATCCATTTACCGTCTTCCACTGTGATCTATTTAGGGTTTTGCTAATTCACCTAACTCGACACAGTTCCACTGGGCTACACGTGCTACTTGATAAAAACCGCAAGTTTGGCGACCGACTAGAATTTGAAGTGATGATTCGCGTTCTCATTTCAAGATTTTTTCTAAATAAAAGAGCGCTTTTATGGAGGATTTAAAATGGGTGGTCCAATGACAAACATTCCCATAATCTGAGGGGCTGGTTGTTATCTCTAGGTTCGTACTGCTATCTAATCCAATGGATGGGATGAGTTGGTTTTTCTTCATCACACCGTCAATGCTTGGAATTAAAGGAGCTGATTGTAAGAACAATTTCTCTAACAGCTTTTGACTAGAAGGGTGGAATATTTCAAGATGCCAATGCTACTGGTGTATCCTTATTGTTACATCCACCTCATCTCTCACTGTTATCTACTTCGCTCATGCTGCTCGTTCACTTAGTTCCAATATTCCGGAACGTCTTCAATTTCCCTTTCACCGAACGAGTCTCAGAATTGCATGACTGCTGGTGCCTTGGAAGTCTGATGAACTAACGGAACACTGGGCGAGAATTTTCAACTAGTTGGATGCACAATAGACATCAAATATCTGTCAATTGATGTTCACCGAGACACCGATAACAGCAAAAAATTGTTTTGCTCACTCTGACTTAATGCAACAAGCCCGATCTATGCACACCACTTACGCACATTATGTTGCCCGTGAGTGTACGTGGGTGAGGCAACGTATACTGACCTAACGGTTATCCCGGCTGTCATTCTGCTTGGCTAAACCGCTCCAAATTTTAGGCATTTGATTAATATTCACACGAAACTTCCTTCGAATGAAGTTATACTAGCTGGACATTCTCCCTGACGTTATAACTCAACGGTTTATAAAAAAACATGCAATGTTGCGAACAAGTTCACGAAAGCTGCCATCGGTTGACAGATGTTCAATCTGCGTCAGATGTCGTTACTCTTCATTTTATACGTTTCAGTATGTCTTCGTTGGGAGCGTTGCAATTAAACCTGTGTTGCTATTATTCCATCCTCAATTAAAGATATGGCAACTGGCTTGCTGAAAAGCTTTGCTGTTTCTCCAAATAACCGGTTGATTTTTTTCGTAGAAATCATTTTGTTTCACTCAGCCAACTAAGTGGTTTCAACATTGCGTTGCTAACATATGATTAGCTGTTCGTTATTAGCGTGCGTGATAGTTTTAGTAGATTTTCTGGAAGTTTCGTTGACGTTTAGAAGATTTTTCGACTCACCTCACTTTGTACACAATCGTTTCACTTGCTTCAAGCTCGTTATTTTCTCATATAGCCAAAGTCAGCACCAACGAATGATTTCCCTAATGCAGTTTCACTAACGCAATTTCAAACAAACAATACTGCGGACGAAAGCAAACTTATGACCGATCTATACCCTAATTTTGGCGAAGTAAGTCGTTCTGTTTCCTTCCTCATATATAAGCAGAAACTTGGATATTCTCCCAGTCTTTCACGAGATCCCCATGTGAACCAGGAGATATTGCGCAGTGTGGAACAAGATTATTTTTCAATGACGTTCGACTCGGGCAAGTTTGAAATAGAAGTGAGTGTTGGTGTTTATGCAAGACCTTTGTCATCCTTTCATTTACTGCGGGTTGGTTCGTAGGGTACCCACTTTGTCTGAAACTGTCCAAAGTAGTTAAAGTGCTATCCGTGACGCACACGACTCTCAGACCAAACACAAAATGCGCGTGAACAACGGAAGTGCATGACCACTGAAGTCGTCCTCAACGGTCAATCATACTGTCGTTGTGTGCCTAAAACGCGCGCACAAGGTGGCTCATTCCATAGAGGGACTGCACTTGAGTAAGAACCTTAACTACTGTTAGTGGAGCACAACGGTTTTTAATGGAAGTGGCCAATCTGAGATGACCATTAGCGAAGACTTCCTTTTGTGGGCAATCAGACAGACGCCTTTTGTTTCCGTTCATACTCTGGTTTATATTGGGACCTTTTGGCTTCCTTAAGCACATTGCATCTATGCTTAAGCAGTATGGAGACTGGATCGAGACGCTTCATACATCTGTCCTTTCTGACAGACTGACACAGAAAAACAAGTTGGGCGATATGTGCAGCGCAATGGTTTGTGGAGGTGAATCACCTGAATAGGCAAATCAAACTTAATCCTGTGGCATTGCAACTGAAGGCTGTTTATGCTGAAGGCAAGCGATCAAACATTTGCGCTTCATTTCATGTGCACACATATGTCGTAGAGCGCAGGCACAATATTGTTCAGTCGTGTGTGGAGTGACAGCCAGTTCGTGCTTCATGGGCCTATCTTGCCATTTTGAGTGAATGTTGTGGACATTATCTACTGTCTTCATTTACGCTTCTGTTTTAGTCCGTGAAATTAAGGAGATTTTCCGTCACTTTACACTACTTGCCATAGCACCTCATGTGTGCAGTTGTCAGTGTCTACATCGTTGGATCATATGTTGGCGCTGTGATAATTGATTGCGATCCGGAAAAACCTATTTACTAATGAAATCTGAGGGGATCTGTTCTTTTGCAAACGGAAACGGTTGGCGATAGGTCCATCTCACCATAGTTGGGGAAATGTGGTATCATATGGCTTGTTGAAGTTGTGTTTCTTTTAGTAAACTACTTATTTTATTATGGTGGAACATAGGAAACCATAACTCAAGGACTATTTACGTAAAATGAAAATGTTTTAAAATTTGAAAGCAAATAGTAGTGGTAGACTGCACCTTTTCCAAAATCGTCGTTTACACTGGTGAAGGGGGGAGTGGGGAAAAGTGACAATGGGATGTATACTAATATAGAAGGAGCATTCGAAAGTTTGAAGAATCTCAGAATGGAACTTTCTTCAGACAGTTAGCTGATTTACGTTAAGCATGCGGACGAGATTGTTTTATAAAGTTCTGTAGGCAACATGCGCACTATGCTATGGTTAACTGTTAGGGTTAGTCTGTATAATATACACTTTGTATCTTCGGAATATACAGTGTTGCAAGATTGGGCTGTTCCTGATTACCTCTTTTTTTGTTGCAGATGAGTAGCTCGAGACTACCGATCGCTTCACTCATCTGAGTAACATCATCTCATCAGTGTATTATTGCTGACAAAGTATCCTTGAGGATAGCGAAGGCACGTAGTGCGTTTGCCACCCTTCGTTACCCGTAATTTCTTAAAGACGTCCGATTGTTGATTAACTGGGATTTACAGTACGTGCGTTTAGTTTTGTCCTACAGGTCACAGACGTAGTCCGTCCTTGTGGAAGATGTACTTAGGCTCTGGGTATTTGACCACCATTATTCCTGCTAATTGGCTTGTATCAAATGAGCTGACTGCGTGTATAACGCGATAGTGATTCGTCGCCTATTTTGGGAACGGGAAACTTTGCACCCGAAACCCCAGGTAACGAAAATGCACAGTTTTTGCTGGTTGTGTCTTATGCCTGTTATGTCAACGGAAAGTCTGCCTCATTGCGCTTTGTTCATTGCGGCTGTCAGCGGTTGGAAGAAATCGCAAAATGGCTGAACCACGGCGTAGTGACGGACTGTGAGAGCCTTTACCATCCCGCTGAACAAGATTGGTGGATGAGTCTGTGTAGTTGTGCTATCCACTCATTTCCAAGTGACTGACTTTTGGATTATCGGTTCCGGGTAGTGTCATTCCCATCAAGAAGTCTTTTTATTCTGTTGCCTTGCAGGTCAAACTGTTGTGCCAGAGGCTGTGAGTGGGACCTTCAAAGCCAGTCCCCTTCCGCAGCACAAACGACCTGAAAGTATCCGAGGTTACCGTTGCCCTTCTAGGATCAGTCCACTCATTTTCACTTTTCTACTTTTTTACTCCTAATTTCTACTTCTTGAAGTTAAGTCAACTGGTAAGCATTGGTTCCCTTAATGTCCGTCCGCTCCGGTCAGCAAGCTGCTCCGAGAAACGTTGTTTCGAGTTTTGAACTGTCTTCGGAACGCTCATTAACGATCATGGCACTACCTTCCATTTGAATTCGCTTTTGGACCAGCGGTTCCTCCTCAGGGTCTTTTGCTACGGCGGAAATCTTACTGTGGAAATCTTACTGCGCTTTAAGACAAATCACAGTTTGCTCGTTTAAATTCCAGGGGATGATAGTTTGCTTGCTGTCAGTTTTAGTGTTTTTGTCAAAGTCCATCGACACAAACCACAAAGAGTATTCACACCGTTGTTTAGGAACGCCTTCGGACATGGTGTTATATCGCATTCAGTGACGAGCGTCCATCTTTAAGGTCGTGAATATTCTTTTCTGGTTTGTCCTTCCTGATAAATTCGCGCTTGTTCGTTGTCCGGCTACTTCGTTGACTGCTATTGGAACCAGCCACAACCCACGTCTCAGCGCTCCCACTTATGGTACAAAGGTGATAACAATGTTGACTGGTATGGCTAGAAGTGCAGCGGCGTCACCATCCGACTTCAATGACTGACTGTTTATTGGCGCGTTATGTTTAAAACACACAAGGAATGAGAGTACGCTGGGCTAGTTCTGAAAAACACTCGATGTGGTTTTTTCGGTTGATTGGAGAATGATATGTATCATTTGTGCTGTGGTGAGGAAAATAAGTTGCGAATGAACTATGGACGTCATAGTCTTGTCTTCAACACTCCATAAATGAGCTGTACACTTGAAACCTCACCTAGGTGTATGACTGATACTCACAGGTGTAAAGAATGATATTCATAAAATACGAGTTGAGAGAATGGATAAAATGTAGGGCTGTCTTAAGAATGCTAACTTCTGTGAGAGCGCCAATGGAAAAAGTTTGGTGTGATTAGATAAAGAAAGCTTGAAAGAGAATGACATGCGGAACAAACTTGCGACCAAAAGTTAGCAAAGTAGAAGGTATTAGGGGTTGAAAAGAAAAGCTTATGAAGAGTTGTAGGTTTGTTCATTGCTGCATTTGGATATCCCCACCACAAAATTTGTCTCGAATGATTGTCTAGGCGGATGTTGACCGGTACATGAGTTAATGAGATTTGCTGAGATGCAGAGCATTTCATTAACATAAGCGATTGGATACTATCAGTAGTCAGCGTGCAGCGAACAGGCAGATTCGAAGGGTATTTTGTGCCTAAGCATTAGAAGCCAAATTGAATATTACGTCGTATTCTGTGACGAATGACTTCGTCTACGCTATCTGCAGTTGAACGCCACTTTTTTGGGAAACAATCCGAGCGATCGGATTCTCATTTAAAGGGACTGTGTGTGTGTGCGCAAGAAGCTCTTGTGGATGTTGACGTCGGGATCCATACTGGTGGGCTCTACTCATTACATTCTAAGAATCCCGTTACTGTACGTCAAGTGGACGTAAAAAATATTGGGTGATACCGGAGTTTTAAGGGTTGTTGTGCTATGGAACAGCAACAGAATAATTCTTTTTCCAGGATGAAAAGAACATCATTGAGACAGATGGACGACTAGTGAGACAGATAGATGGTGATAAGCACCAATATCAGTTCACATCGTTGGATAAATTGGAATGGTATCTTCTGGATTTAAGGATTTACTGATGTTTAAGACCGTTTGTTAGACTTTCCAGGTGACAAAACTAAAGGCTGATGAAGGATACAGATGATCTAGGATAAGCGAGAGTATAGTGATGAATACAATAGTTTATCGTTTATGACGAAAAGCAAACTCCTCCTTGAAAATTTGCGCGAGACTCAATTGGCATATCACCGAATGATCTGTTATCGGATCAAGTGGCTTCCAACTGTGAAGCTTTCCGCCTAGTTTCATAATTCATGGTCTTATCGGTCAAGCGGTCAAGCACTTACATCACGAGCTATAGCAAAGTCGAGACGAGTGATATTAGAGAAGTAAACGTGCCGTCTGTCATACGTACGGATCTTTTAACGCTCGGTTTGGCCACAGACATTATTGAACTGTCCGAGGGTAGACATCCCACCGGCTTTACTAACGTGGCGACTAGGTAAGCGTATATAGTTGAGAAAGGCTTTCCTGGTGTCATCCGAGACGGGTTTGAAGAGAGTACAGCACACTGTGTTAGCTGCGAAGCATTGTACATGCCGAATTCATTATTCTAGGGTAAGCTGGTTGAAAAAGTGCTGGTTAGCTTATAAGCAGAAGAGTTTACTGATTAGAAATAAGTTAATCGTGCCGGGGTACTGCCGTCTCTGGTTGATATTACTGTAAACAAAATAACAAGTTATGTGAGGTCGCTGATTCTGAAATTTTTTCGCAATATGGCCTGCTTGAAATATTTTGATTAAATCTGAAAACGAACTTTCAGATATCGGTGGTCGGATCGTTTTACGATGGATAACTTTTACAGTTTCTCGCTCATTGGCCTCAAGTTAAACCCACCCGATTCAAAATGACATTTCAATATGCTCGTCGTCTTTTGATCGTTCAATCAATGGTGAGCGAAGCGCACGATAGTGTCAGATAATTTATTCCTACTGTGTTGACACCTGAAGACCGTCAATCGATTATCGCGTGGCATTTATCTTGTTAGCTTTAGTCTCGCATCCGCACCACACATGTAGCAGCTATCAGTGCGATCTATTCAACTGACCTTTCTAGGACTTAGCGATTAGTTCTCTCCGGTTGTCGACCTGAACGAAGTGTTTTAATCGGCACAACGGTTTGTCGCTACTCCTTCTCGATAACTGTTAAGCGGGATTGTGTATGTTTTCATGCTACGTTCGCCTGCAAACTCTGGAGTACATTTTAGTCGTATGATTTCCATTTTGCCCACAGTGGTTTGGTGGATATGAATCAATCAATACTTTACTAATTATCCCCAGTTAATCTAACAGAAATGAAGGCATGGATTTGGGAACGCCTGTGTACGGTATTTTTTGCTTTTAGAAGTACTTGAACCCCACCAGTTTAACTCAAGTGTCATCAACCAAATGACTCCTTTCCGCCTTTTGTTATCGTCTTTAATGCTTTAACAAACGGTCTGCGGCGTTAACTACTTTCCATGAGATTACGCACGCGTGCGAGTTTACTGACCAGTGGCAATCTATTTTTCGTTGTTAGCTGTTCGGTAGTATATCTTATTTCTATTATCGTTTTATTCATGCCGCATTACGCGTCTAAATTTTTAATGCACCATCTGTTTTTTTATTTTGTCGTTTCTTACGTTATTGTCTACCTCCACTTGACATGCGCAAACAGAGGCAAAACGGATGATGGAGTGTCGACTCGCAGAACATCATGGCTTCATCTTAAAATTTTTAGACGTTGTTCCCTCCAGTACTCTTTGCAGACGAATCAGAGGATATGATTCACCTAATATTTTTCGGCTTGACTTTTCACACCTGGATTTAGGTAGCTTTTTCAACCCATCCCTTTCGAATAGAAGCAGTAGAACCTAGTTTCGCTCCTAGTAAGGCCCATCGACAGTGCATAACCATGTCGCCGTCATGATTTGAGCTCGGGTTCACTTTCCCACGAAGCCAACCTTGTTAAGCCTTGCTGTATCGACGTCCTACCCAATATGTACGGATCACTGCATGGTTTTCAAGTCCATCAAATGTCTCCGGGGCGTTCAATATTAGGTTATTTAGGGTTCATGATGTTCAATATGTAAGGTCTGGTGGCGGGTAATCGAAAATTTCGATTGCAGTCACTGGTAACTTAACTTCATCTGCCAGACTGTACACGCAACGCAGTCGATGTATCTAGGCCATCGATCAGTCGGCCAGTTGAGTGTGGTCAGTGATTTTGAATGAGGATTTTCTGCTTGGCTTTTTCAGATAAAATCGCGTGCTTGCTTGGTGAAGGAATAGCGAAAGATATCGGCCATTGTTCATGTCATCGATGGTTCATCAACGTGAGCCACTTGTGTGAACTGAAAGGGTGATTTTATTATGCGGGCAGTATTGTAACTGGTGAGTTCTTCCGTCCCAGCTGTTCAGCGGGATAGGTATGTGTTACTTATAAAGAAGGTCGATATCATACCACGTACTACGTATGACCTGTAGATCTCTGAAATAGCAAACGCTAGGTGGACGTCGATCGGACCCATGCACTTACTGAAGATAGGTCTAATTGAGCGTACGGAGTTTTGACTACTTCGTTGTGCCTTTGCAGATTACAAGCTGTTGCTATAGGACTTACATATGCTTGTGTATGCGCATATCCTTGATGGTTGCATGTTGAAAATGGTGACAGTATCTGCATGCCTGAGCAGCTGTATCAGTACTGATGGTGTGGCCGATGAACTGCAGCTTCTGGTACCCAAACTCTGGAGGAGATGTTTTTTCTCCGTTCTTCGTGACATCCGCTCGACATCAACTTATCCCCGATGGGCAGAGCGTACATGCAGTCATTATGTTTGGCTATGCAACTGAAACTGTTCGGACAGAGATTGTTCAGGGACTGTGTTCCATCATTGGTGTCCGTATGTTACTGATGTGTGAGCGAAGTATCGCGCTGGCAAAGAAACGGCTTGTTGACGCATTTTCGAAATACAAATATGCACATACACTTATCATAAAAGCTTCGGTGACTAAAACACGTTTCATGAACGTCCACAGTACTGTCTACTATGCCTTGTGTTTCTCCAGTCTGTTGGCTTCACCTGGAAGTTGGCTCGAATTTGAGCTCAGGGTTTGTCGAGGTAGCGCACTGCGGCCTCTGAGCTACTGCTTAATGGCCGGTATGCCTCTTTGATTAAAGATGTTATCAGAAGTGGCGTGAGACGAGTGAGATGCTTTTTGCCTTTTAACTAACCGTCCAACTGTGTTTTACCGACGTTTCGTGAATTGTCTCAAACCTTGTACTTTATAAAGGGTCTAATGCATGACTGTATGCTGAAAGGTCCAAATCTACTGAACACACTGACTCTTTTCAAAGTCCTCTTATTCTACCTGTCATATTGTCTTTATTTCCTATCAGTTCGCCGTGCTCATTTTATCTTGTGCGATGTTTTTTTTAAATTCATCTACTAGAATTCAGCTGGACCAACATGTCGTGAACTGGCCAAGTTGAAACTTCGTTTACTCCTCTTGGATAAACAAAACAAAGGCCGTATCTCGACGTGTATCTGAACTGGTGCTGGAGAAGCATCCGCTGTATGAGACCGAACTCAAGGGTGTGCTGTCTTTGCAAGCAGATAACTGGGAAACCCTCGGAATTTGCCAACGCATACGACAGTCAGTTATTATGTTTGCTTGCTTGCCTATGCGTTTGCACACAAAGCTGTCCACAGTCTGTCGACAAAAACTTCAGTTTCCCCATTTAAACACCTACTCTTCTTCTGGTTCCTGTATTCATGCTGGGCAGATATACAGGTACTTTCGATTTCTGCTGTTTGAGTTCTGTTCAGTTCTGGAGTGAATTGACCTTCCAACGTTTTGACAGACTTTAGCAGTACACTGAGGCCTGATTTGTAAAGTTAACGCCGAAGCAACTGGTAGTACGGATCAGTGAATCGTACCTTTTATGCTCTACTTGTCTACAGGTTTTCTCCTCGTTTAAAAAAAAATCTATTTCTGTGTTTGGCATCTGTGTTCACTCATTTTTCAATCATGCCCACTCTGTCATATTTTTCCGTATTTCTTGTCTGTGCAATGATCCACCGGACAATACCTCAAGGGCCTCTGCCACTGTTCCGAATAGTAATGACCAAAACGTAATCCAAACTATTAAACGGCGGTCAGTGTAAAGTTGTTCACTCATACTAGACATTGCCTAACAGTATTGCAGTCAAGACTGGACGGGTTGATCAATCCAACATGGGTTAGCAGATTTCTACTCATCAGTCCCACTCAATCACTGTGCATGCAACTGACGCGTTACATGATGACTTGTGCAGATGAGGATTATGAATAAGGGTTATAATTGAGTGAACATGGACTGCGAACGCTGAAACTACTTGTTGCTGATATAGCTCTTCCAATTACGATGACTAGCAGTCCTCGACATGTCCCTCACATTCACTATTCATTAATCTGCTCGTTACCACGCTTGTTTTCACTACCGTGGCTCATTGGTTGCTGGTCATGACTGCTTTGCTACTGTTATTTGTTTCACATTCTTGCCGTTGTGTTATTGAGTTGACTGTCATCATTTCCTACTTCAATTTCTTTGCGTCTCCAAGATCACTTAACTTGTCCGCCAATGTCCTCGTGCTGTCCAGATTGACTGTTTTGCGAAATTTCCGACGTCGTTTACGCCTACAAAGAACTCTTCAGGTATTACGCCAAATACGGTCTTTGCAAAACACCGTTCATCACTTGGAATCGTTGTTGAGAGTAAGTACTTTTCTCACCCGGTTGTTTCCGCTTCTTTGGTTGTTCGCACTCTACCTCATGTATTGTTATTATTAATAGTGTTATCGCACTAATCTGAATTATATCTCCTCCATTTTCAGCGAGGTGATTTCCACGCTGCTATTGAACTTCATCGCGAAAGTTTGGTACTACTTGAAGACTATCGCCAATACCGTTGTATTGAGTAAGCACGTTGTCATTTTTTGTTGGATGGAGTACTTTGATGTCTTGACCGGGGGGCTGATTTTCTTTAGCACACTTTGTGCTCCAGGCAATCATCCACTGTCAAATCCTTTTCACAAGGTGTGGGATTGTCATAAGTGACCTGTGTAACATACCAGTATTTGTGCGATGAAAAAACGCACAGTTTATCACCTCATCCTAAAAGTGTCGCACTAGATTTTTTCTCAACTATTCCTGTCTTTGATCCCTTTGAAAAATCGGTTGAATACCCTATTCTAAACAACAAGTGATTTCATTTCCAGGAAAGCGTCAATCAGCTTCTTTTGCGGCTTTAAGTTTCGCTTTTTCACGTGTGCTTGTTCAGTTGCTCGCTCCTCAAAATTGTCCCGTATATTTTCCTTTTTTCCCCAGTCCGATTCACGTGAAATTGAAGGCATTTGGTTTACGTATCGATGATTTACTGGATGCGGAGTTGCAGAAGAGTTGTGAACACTTTTCTGAAGCTTCCTATACGACAGTGCAACGAGCTTTTGAGTAAGCAGTCGCTGTTTTTCTTCTGGTTTTCCAGTTTTGCTTTTCATGATTACATGTGTGTGTTGTGTGAACTCATTGTGTAAAGCCAGCGTATCCTGTGCTTGTACGAACTGCTTAATCGGTTACAACAAACTAATGACGAGAGTGATCAGCCACTTGCAACGTCAAACTGTAAAGACGTTTAAGAGAAATCTCACCAGAGTTATTGTTTGTGTAGTAATGTGCCCTTACAAAACAGGATACATCACAATAATTGACAGTCGTTCCATAACATCCGCCCGATTGCCATATATCATGATACGTGTGTCTGCGAGAATGTTGCTGAGATGGAGCACGTGAATTCTGGCAAACGGTAGATGCTACTGAGTGTGGGTGGGCATCGATTGTTTGGTTCTACAATGAGCATTTCTTCATTGTTTGTATGTATAGTCTCGATTTGAGCCCATGCGTTCAGAAGGTGTCACATATCTGTTCGTTCAGCCATGTCTAATCGCGAATACGGCAGAAAACGAATGATCGTTCGATCCAATCATTTTTTGTCCACAGGCAACTTTTTTCTCTCTTTTTGCCTTGCTTCATCCGCTACTAAAGACCTGAGTTTGCTCCTTTTCGTTCTGACCACCATCTGATGAACTTCTAACTTCCTTTCATTTTTCCGTCGAAGTAATCACCACGGTAAACGTATTTTCCTAGACTATCGTATTTGTTCATGGTTTCCTCGAGCTCCTTAGAGTCTTCATCACCGCTTATTTTTTTTTTGCATCACGTGCATGTGTACTTGCGGCGCTGTGTGTTGTTGTCATTTTAAATACCTACTGTTTGTTGATTCGTTAGTCAACCGTATGTACTTCGGAAAATGTAACATTGAGTGCCTCGCGATTGAATTGCTCACAACGATGGAGCTAAACTGTATGACGTTGCTCAGTGAGATACCTTAGAAGATCGATCGAAGCTTTGATACTTTAAGACGGAGGAGTTTTCTTCCGAAGAGAGCGTACGTGTAAAAATTACTAGGATATTCTACTACTAGTCGTTGTGCTGAGATCTCCGGGTGGAGCATGTACGGATCGCTAACAGTTGTTTGTTTCTATACATGACATTGTTTTTCGGTTTTACCTTTCTTCCACTTGCCAGTTTATTAAGATGAGACATGAAGTCCAATAACTGTTTCAGTTGATCACACATTACTCTCACCTCATTGGTCTTCTTGTTTTCTTGGACACTGCTCTGCATCTTTTGGTGTTAGAAGGTCAGACCGATCAAGGTCACAACACGGAGGTCTCACCAGGTAGGGTGGACTGTGTCTTCAGCTAGTCGATCGCGTACTGTTATGACTGTACTGTTCCGCGTGTTGTGAGCGGTAAGATTATAGTCGGTCAAACTGTGTTTACCAGTCAATACCTATCGTCTTTATGCTGCAGGCATTTGCTGCAACATGCTTTGTTTTCGAAATCGTGTGTGGGGATTACCCACGGAATAAAGGTATCATTGGTTCTCGCTAACCACTGCAGCATCTACACTCAGCGTACTAGCAGAAATAAGCATTAATCGGGTCTCTGCTGTCAGATCCCATTGAAAGAGCTGCTTTTCAGGAACACTGTGCAACTTTATAGGCGTCATTTGGCTCTGGTCGCTGTGACAGATTATTCCATAAGCGGTTGCCATCAACCTAATTACTTAGCACAAGATTGCATATCTCATCGGGTTCATGGATTTCATGTGCACCAACCGAAGGCAGCTTGAAAATGCTGCCACATAACAATGTGAAGTCAGATTTGATGTATCTTATGCCATTCACGGTATACCGACTTCATGTGCCGTTCAAAGTCAGTTTTAACTAAATGGTGCAGTATTTTCGCTGGTCTTGTCAAGTCGGATGTTCCGGAGAATGCGTGAGTTATTGGTAGGTGCTCTCTAGTCTATAGTTTGGAATATTTGATCGGAACCTTCTCTTGTTGTTTTGATGTTCACCGATACGACGCGAAAAATCGCGTTTGATTGAAGTTTATATGATAGAATAAAGAAAGCACCGTTAAAATTAGCTGTTAGTCGACCCCTTCATATTCTGCGACGCAGCTTTTGTATATCTTGCCATGTCCACTGTGGAAGGTAAATGTGCCACCGGGTTATTCTTCCTTTCGGACGGTTGCACCGAAGGTCATCCGTGACAATTTACTTAGAGTTTTTCGCAGTTTTTAAAAGACCTAGTTGTGGCCGTATACTTGAAGATGCTCTCACAAAAGGTCATAGGTCGCCAAGTGCTTGCTCATGGTCAAAACACCTTGTAAGCACAGCGCTTTGCAGATTACGGACCTACTACAACTGTGGTTGGGTAAGTTGTGAGTTTCATTACAACTTACCATCGAAGTCCCGCCGTTTGGATTGCCTGAAGGTTCCTGATGCTCATATGCACTGAAACTTGGCAGAATCAAGGAATTCCCATCCTTTAACGTGGCGAAGCCCGTGGGGATTATTAGTTTCCTCAAATTAGATGGAATCGTTGACGTCCAGTGTTCGCCTTCTTCGGTTTGTTCGTATATCTTGTTATTACTACCGCGTCATAGGCGCATAAAAGTTGTTACGCTTACAGCCACTTTTTCACCATTTGCTTGTTGTAAGACATCCAGCGCCAGCTACCGAATATAACCAAGAAGATTCCGCTCTGGACTACGTCTATGTCTTGTTAGCTTCTTAGCTGCATAGATTATATTCATCTTTAGGCGCGTTTACAAAAAAAGCCAGTCTATGGTTCCATTGGATAATTTCACCTGCAGGTGATTTTTTCTGTCCTTTTCATAGTTCCGTTTCCTGTTATGTACATATCTTGTGGGACCGATGAACAGTTGCATGCGATGTGTCAGTGTACACTGTGTAATTTTTGCATAATTACAACTACAGCAACGGCCGCTAACGGCCATTATTTGAACTCAAATTTGCCGGTCTCTGTTCTATCTGTTGATTCTTCCACCCGCTGGCTTGTAAATTCACGCCTTGGTCGTAATCCTTATCCGTGAATCACGGTTTGAACATAGACATATGTTATGCAGTTTAAGATATATAATCCTTTAATCATTCGTTGTTTATTATGCTCCGCTACAGACTGCTTGGAAGCACACAGACTACCTTTGCCCAGCTTCAAATGCACTATGTCACAGCAATTCATCGTCGTGCGTTGTCCGTCTTACAAGATCATGTCCAATCGGAAGAGGACAGTGATCCAGCAGTAACTGCTAACGTTCTAGACAGAGGTCGCAATTATTCAGAAATGAGTTCAGTAAGTTCTTATCTGATGGTTCCAACAAGTTACTCTTAACGTCATTCTCCATTTATCTGGCGAGTTCGACACTCAATCTCGCTAGTTGCGGAACCCGATATCTATAATGTGGAATCCATTACAGTGTGTCATTGCCTTCAGTTTTTATTGTTCATCACAGCTCACTACACTTTGAGCTGTCTGGTTGCTTGTCACTGTTTTCAGTTCGTTTCATAGGGTTTGTCTTCAGCGTGTACACAGTATCCGTTGTTACAGCCAGGCCTCCTTTCCAGTGGCTTACAATAAATATTGTCATTCTGACTACTCAGATTTTCCCCGCTTCTCGTTGGTCTATAGGTGGCTCTTCTCGCATCCACTTGTCATCAACTGATTGGCCAGTTGTTTACGACAAATCTTGTTTGCTTTTTGTCGGTTTCCTCATTGTGTTCAGACTTTGTACCCACTTTGTCCTTACGATATACAGCCCGCAACAAGACTGTGAGGCATTTCGATATTCTTAAAGTAATTTTTCGACCGCGCGCACTAAGCCTGTTTTTCCTCTATGTCCAACACGTCATTACACGTTCTAGTAGCCAAAAAAAATTTGACATCTGTTTATTTTGAACGAGTGAAAATCGTAGAAATGATCTCAGTAAACCATGAGACTACTTCGGCATGTGACGAGTAAGACGAAACCCTCCCGTCCCACTTCAAAATTGCATTGGACTGCCTAAGCATTTTCATCATGAATAAATGAGCGTGCTGTTCTGTTCAGCACTCCGCTAAGAATGAACGGTTATTTAGATATTCCGATGTTCGCCGAGCCTGTCATTTGGGTTGCGAATGTTTTATCTACAAACAAGGTGACATCATTAATGTGTAGATGGTTGTGTGTATAGGCTTGAACGTGGAGATTGGTGACGTTTGATGCGTACCTGCTGTTACATACCAGAGTGAGTTGATCTTTTGAGCTCAATTCTGATTGGTCACTTCCTGTTGCTTTTGGAGTTTGACCTGAAGTCCGATTGGTCACTTTGTACAACTCGTTAGCTTATGATCCGAAGTTTAATTGGCCGCTTCCTGTTGCTGTTGCACGTTAACCTGAAATTTGACCGGTCGATCCTTGTCTAGCATACTACCCGACTGTTTTTATTTGATTATCCGTTATACCCGTGGACCAGCTTTGGACAAACTGGAGACACCTGGAGATGGCGTTCTTCCAAAGTCGAGGTCGCAGCAATAGTCCTGTCAAAAGAGAAGCATGAGCCCAAGGCCTAGTAAGCCATGCACACCACCTACAAAAACGCTAACAACACATCAACACGCTATGTTGCACAATTCAAACTTAATCCATGATCGCTTACTAGTTCCGATTGCGCCGTACACTTGTCCTGTGACTGGGTACATCATTTCTCCACTTTTGGACCTCGATTTGATTGGTTATTTATTGATCTGATCACCCGTCCGATCCGTTCAAGTTGTTCCGTTCGCATTTCGTTGGGATGACGTTTACATCGCCTCAAGTGTTCGGTTCACCTTGGTTCATAGGTTTTTTCTAGTTTAACTTGTTTGTTTATTGATTCGGTTGGTAAGTACCACGCTTCAAGAACTTCTTCTGCGTGATCACGCCGGAAAATTTCCTAAAGTCTGCCATTCACCAACCGGAGCGATGTGCAAACACATTACTTTAGGCAGAATCTATAGGCCAGTGCGAACATCAGAAGATGTAAACGGGCATGTCCACATGCCACTTCAACGGAACAGGACAGCTTGAACTGATCGGGTCGATGGTCAGAGCTGGACAATGCATCGGCTGGAAGTTTACGAATGAAGACTTGGCCGGCCCAGTCACGGAAGAAAAATGAACCAACTAAGTTTTAGCTCAGGGTTTTGCAGCAGCAGATAATACCCAATCAGGCTCCGACTCCGAAGATCATAAGCAACGGGAAGTAACCAGTCAGGATTCGGAGCGAAAGATCCACTCACTCTAGTTAGCAATGTCAATCATTCATCAAACTCTACCAGTATTCATGCCTAAATCTATACGCGCAAACACCTACGCGCTGATGATGTCACCCTGTGTGGTGATAAAACGTTTGGAACGTAAATGCCAATCTCAACGAACATTCGAACAGTCAGGTCGTCAACCCGAGGTACGAACAACACCACCACTATTCCCAACAACCTGAAGCCTACATGGGTGCACGACACTAAAGCTCGCTTATTACCGGTAGGCCTTTTCATGCAGAGTAGCTTCCACACTTGAACAACCAGTCTTTCTGCGTAAATGCTTGTCAAAAGTATGGACCACCACTCAATCATCCACAAGCTTGGACAACAACGGGACAAAATAGAAAACGAATGTCACCTATGTTAAAAACCGATGCTCACAATTGGTTACATTAGTGTGAGAACATCACGATAACTAAAAGGGAAAATCGTAATTAATGAATGAACAGTAGCATTAAGACAACGGGTCACAAGAAGTAGGAATAGGACGAGAACGGCACTTAAGTAATTGTTATCAAAATGGGTGGAGAATGTGAATACCAGCAACTACACATGAATCAAAAACTTATTATACCGTACGCTAGCAAAGTGTAAGGAAGATATCTTTATCAATGGACTCACTTTAAACGAGGAAGGTGCACCAAAACAAACAGTATCTGGCCAACTTGGAACACACTGAAATCTAGGGGACTATCAGAAGAAGCACAGCAAAAGATCCGACAAACCCTTGTCCCAGTCATGACCTGCAACAGACAGTCCGATACCCTCAACAAAGTCGAACGATAAACCTTGCACAACCTAAAGAGGATGATATAATCACCATCGTTCGTGAGTGGCCACCAGATTGATCACATACGAGTAGCCTTACTGGAAACATTGCTGTTGTGGTTCTAACCCTGCGTATGAGGAGGTACTGCCGCATTTTGCGTCGTCAACGACGTTTTCAACTACTTTTGAGCGCATGCCTTGAGAAGAGAAATGGGTCTTTGAACTGAATGCGTGATACCATGTTGACAACGATGTTCAGTGCTGTTTGTAGTTATACGCATGACCAGTCCCAGGGTATAGTGCAGTCAGGGGCATTCCTCACATTCGGCTTGCGCTAGGTCATGCAGTGTTGTTCGAATATCATACTATGCTTTCGAGCTTGGGTTACCTGCACAGGTCTTCTTTTAACAGTGTTTGATGATATGTTTTCAGTGTTTGCGTTTAACTCCTTGGGTATAGCAATAACAGCTAAAATGATAGTCTTCGTTGTTGTGGACAGCGAGCCCATCGGTTGTTAGTGATCTGCAATTGACCTGCGCAGAAGTCTCGGTGTTATTTTCTAGGAGCATCTCAAATGTGTCAGCAATGGCTTCAGCTGTTTGCTTGCCGGTTGTCATGCCATCATCTAAAAATAGTAGTGTAGATATGCCTGGTTTTACTAAAGCATTTTAAGTAAAATAAATCTATGATCAAACGTGGTTTTATACTAAAGCACTTCGGCTTTTGTGTCTCTAGTAGCTCGATCTGTCGGTCGACAAGGATTGCAATTCAGACTGTGGTCTCCACTGTGCTGAACTGCCTCTTATTCAATCTCGTTTTACTCCATAAGCCGTATATGAATGTGAAATCCTTCTCGGAGGTCGCTGAGGTTAGCTTGAACTACATCCAAGCGTAATACTTATCACAAATAAGTTTTTTCGTGTATGTACAAATATCATTGGACGACTTACTAATTTTCGTATTCCTTATTGAAACGAATAGGGGAATCACTCGAAATGCGGGATATCACCTGTGTTGGAATGACCTCGTTTGTCTCCAAAAAGAACCGTCATCTCATTATTGTTAGTTCAGAAAGGCAACCGGGAATGTGAGGTGAGGCTCTGAACACGTCCGTCCATGATGAAGAATAGTTCGTTCTGCTTGATTAAAAATCCCTCCGAAAACACTTGCGTAATATTGGGGAATCAACAGCCACTCTGGAATAAGCATGAATAAACTTAAATAAAATTCCGGTGTGATCATTGCAACCTTCAGACATCTCAATGTTGAGGTTCTCCACCACACCAGGCTTGTTAACGATTATTAAGTCCAAACTGGACGGTGCGAACCCTGACGCCATCGCGTGGAGGACCTAGTACCTTTTCGAATAAGCCTACTTCGATAGTGGTATTGAGAAATGACACTGCTGAAGCCTATCGACTCGAGTGCACGCTCAGAGCTCTGAAATTAGCTACGGGATGTTTAAAATGGCCTAGTATTAGAATATTTCCTGGGGTCAAATTGGTGACCTGCTGTAACGTGGCCTCTGTGTAAGGGCTACAATAAGAGGTCTATTTGATCAAAGACTTAAATAGGCCCGAGTATTAGACGAAACAGTGGATCGTCTAATTCCATTTGGTTTATATGGTTAGACAAGTATGGTGCTACCCCACTATTGATTATTGATCCTATCCTTTCTCAGAACATTCTTGTTCCGTAGGCCTACTTCTACGTCCCTTAAACCGGAGCCATTTCTCTGGTAATAGTGGAGCAGTCTTTGCTCCGGAAGCTTATTCGCCGCACGTAAAATGTTGGTATGCACGCAGTTCCAGTCACTCTTGTTGATTACAGATGCTTCAAGTTTCACTGCCTGACTGTTAGGTTGAATAGCTTGAATAGACAACTGCTGTAAGTGGAGCTGAGTAGTAGACTGAGACTGACTCGAGCGGGAGCCTGCGAGAGCACGTCTTGTGATGGAACTTATTCAGGATGACCACTATCTATCGAAACACTATCGGTCCCAGAGATAGAATTGGAAGTATTGGTCTTCCAAGTTACCTCCGTTGTCTAGAAAGCGTTCTGTAAACGGGCATATCCCTGGTCGCCTTCCACTTGCGACCTGCGCTCAAAACCGTAATGGACGTATTAGACGTAAGATCTTCCAGTCTTAATAATTTTGGCGCGCTTCAGCGGGAAAAGCGGTTAGGTCTGGGCATTCGTTTTACTCTAGTCTATTACAAATGATTTCTTAGGACGAATTTTATCTCTAATACGTCACCACCTGTCAAAGATCATCGTCTGAAGAGGATGCCGATGTTGATGTCTGTGGCACTTCATTTGTGATTATAGTTCGTCATCAGAACAGAGTGGAGATATGTTACGAAAGGTTAACATTTCGTTTACTCCTACCAGTCGCAAACGTGAAATACCATACAAATACAGACATACTGACTAGACACACCGACTGATATACCAGAAATTACATAATCAGGACCATGGCAACCAGACAGTCTGTTTTTACAATTTTTGTGCACGCAACTTTAACGGAAAAGTTTCAGTAAGCATCGTTTCACAAAAAGATAGTAATTTCCGTTTTCGATTGCGTAACACTATCTGGAATTAGTTCACTTTTTCAGAGTGGTGACCTGTCCTCATGAAATGTTCAGCAATAGATTATGTTGGATTTCAAGCAGAGTTATCAGAAGAATTCGTCAACTCCCCTCTATTTTTTTCCAGTTACTGAAAAACTGGCTTTAGGTGCATGTGCCCCATAAGAAGGTCTCGAAGCAGGTATGCTGGTGTGGGAATTCTCTGTGTATTTAGTTTTCGTCGAGTTACCTTGATAGTATGGGAAAACTGCGTAAGAGCCATCTGCCTAAATCGCGATAGCCGCTGGTGTCTTGCTTATTTACATTGTTCCTCCATTTACGTTTTGGCTCGAACTTGGGACCATAATATGGAGTCGTGGTGTTCACGCTTCAACATTGATGTCGCCGGTGATTCTACTGTGTGCTGCATGGGTTTATTCGGGCTTTGTGTTCGTGACAAACTGAACCCCAACATCTCTGTTGCTGTTCTCGTGTCGTTCACATTTAGTTTATTGTGAGCTTTAAATCTCTGAGCGCTCGAGCTGTTCAGAGAGGTTAGTTTAATCCTATCAGTTCGTTTGCCGTAATGCGTCACCCAAACGTTCTGGTTAGCAGTGGAAACATCAGCAACGCTACTACGGTGAAGGGCGCATTCATAATCAACACTGGTGTGGTCAATGATTTCGGTCTCATCATTTGGTTGCTGTTAAGCTATCATGCCAAAGCAAAGATCTGGAAATCGCCCTGATAAGATTTAGCTAACTGTTTGTTTGACAATACACTTTGTTCATCGGCTTTTTGGTTTGAGTGACCGTTACATGTTGTAATAGGACAGTTAGGAGTATGAATGGCATTGTTGGTCGTACATTTTCCGGCTAGGAGTGCGTTACATTTTGTTCTGCACTTACTACAAAGGAAATAAGACAATCAACATTGTCGTTTGTTATCACTTTATAAACACAATGGTAACTTGAGGTTCGCATATCTTTACAATCAAATCCTTGACAATTCTAGACAAAATTCTCCATTTCCTCTATGTCCATGTGTTATTCATTCATATCGACGAATTACCAATCTGATGCCTTCCGTGGATGCATCTATGTCCGAAGAACCATGATGTATCGAATCGTCAGTGGCCTATCTGCATACACATCGTTAGATTAACCCATCGTTTTGTCAGTCGAAAGCATTTATTCTTCTCTCCCGTTCCGCCTCAAACACTTTAACCCTACAGATCATTCATTGACACCTTCCTCGTCATATATATTGTTCTTCTAGCGTCTCCCCATGCACACATTACCGGCGTGTCTGTCTACACTATGTCAACAACTCTGGCTCATCCTTCTATGCTACCATCAGACGGTGGATTGGCATAGAAATCAGGCCTGTGCCAAACGTCCTCATAAGGTGAGTGAAAGCCTTGTTTTGAGGTTCTGTCTTACTTTCGAACGATAACGTTTGGTTCTCTAATGAACTAGCCAGTCTTCTATAGGACTTTTCATCTTTGTAGCACTGTGTTGATTAGATGACATCCAACCCCGGACATAAGAGGCATTCGAGGTATCCCAAGTTCCTGCATGTAACCGTGGTATTTTCAGTGAGCGTGGTTATCACTTCGCTACTTCAATCTGTCGCATAACTCATTTCCAGTCTGACGCTGCGCAAACAGGTAATACACGTTCGTGCACGCATAGTTGATCTCAACTTAACTGTTCTGGCTCTGTTTGCTTGTTTTTTTTCACTGAGTCGATTTCCACTTTTCATTTTCATGGGGATCCTTACGATAATGAGATGTTCACCGATTTAGCGTTGGCTTTCAACACTCACCATGTCTACTTGTTCATCGACTTTGGATGCTATGTACAATGTGTTCTAGCCATCTGGATCACGAGGACTAGGTAGATATGACTAACTGTCCTGCTGATGATCGATTTATCGATGCCAAGTTCGTCGTTATATATACCTTTGGGTCGAACGGACTTCAGCAAAACGGTTGAAACGTGAGGAGCAGTAGGTGTAGGCAGTTCATGTTAACTCGTGAGTACCAAATGCACAGTAACCTGAATCATCTTTTTATTAAACTTATTAAACGTATTCACTTTACAATCGATTAGTTATCCTTAAGGATTAATAGAAGGGCATGATAGACCGAAACCGTTATCCGGAGAGGTTGTCACTCAAGAAGGGTCTATTTAGACCTACCTTTTTGAAGTGTTTCAATTCTGAGTGCTACATTTTCGCGCTTGAAAAAAAAATGTAAACTTAGTTCGTTTCGTAAATTTCTTGTTCTGTGTAAGTTATTTCAATTTATAGAGGGAACACGCTGTTTCATATTCATCGGATTACAATGAATAATGAGCCCAGGTCGGTTTTCTTTATGTAGAGCTAAACCATTCACACACATATTATATATATTTATATATATATATATATATATATATATATATATATATATATATATATATATATATATATATATATATATATATACAATTTGACTGTTAGTTTCTGTTCGTGCTATTCAGCAACTTTTCATCGATCGCAATTATGCTGAGTTAGTTTCGACATGGTCTGAGTTGTACATCGCTCGCAAATGATGACAGCTTCCGCATTGCCGTAGGCACTTTTGGAAGGACCATAAGTTAGACCAATTTTCAGGGTACTTAGTGCTGTTTGTCAAAACAAGGTCACTGAAATCAGTATTTCGTCGACGGTAGCTAATTTGTACTAACAGTACAATCAGAAATCGTGAATATCGGTGATTTAATGTAACCACCGGTGTTGATGTTCCTTATAATTCATACAGTAAATTGGCATCTATTGACCTACCGGGAGAGTTGGATCTCCCTCAAAGGTTGATGTTACCTCTGTTTAGAAACGCTGTCTGACCCTATATCTCACGCGTCAGCATTTTTCTCCTCAGAGGGCTTTTTCTCTCATCTTGACCGTGTTTGTGGTTAGTAATGCACTTACCAACTTCGGTTTGCTGGTTCACCCTAATAGTTCCATTCGTGTTGTCCAGTCACCGGCTGCTTCATCCATTTATCAAATGTCTGCTACGTATCATCTGACAGGATTCGTGCAATAAATGCAACTTGGTTCTACCTGTACACCTTTTGACTCACTGTTTCCTGAGCGTAGGGGTCTGAATGTGTGTTGCAAGAGAATGGGCAATTTTACTTTGTCAGTTTACCAGAATCTTGTGGACCTGTACGCTACTAAACGTGCTAGTTAACATGTGAAGAGAGCAGATCGGTGCTCTATGTAGCTCAGTTGAGTCATTGTTGACCTGCAGAAGCTTCCATGTCAAAACTGAAATGTAATCAATAATCCAAGTTATAGATTGGTTGAAAGTTGTCAATTCATTTCAGTTATGTGTGTTGGTACGTACCATTGTTTGAATCGAAGAGGTTTTTTATACTACGGGTTGAAATGAGTGGAGTTTTTTGGTTATTCATCCATGCCAGGTGGAATTGTCACGCTTTGCCCCCTTCGTTTGTCCCAAAGAAAACCAATTCGTAAAATTCCCTTCCCTCCACAGTTTTCCCATTTCTTCATAATCTTCAATTTTCCTAACACCGAGTTAGACGGCTATCTGTTACCTAATTAATTTTTACATATCTTCCATTTTATGCACACAAAGTTGTCGATTTAGTCTTTCTCCTTAACATCGCATAGCACGTGATAGAGAGCCCGGTGTACATTTTTAAGGGAAACAGTTAACTCGATCTATTTCTCACCGTAATTAAGGATCACACCGCAATGGGCCTGGAGCAAACTGAATGGCCGCTTGAACACGGACTCTGTATTAGGTCTTTTGCGGTTGCTTAGACTTATAGGTCTGGATGATCTGGGTGTAGAGCTGTAGAGTTTGGAATAACGCTTTAGGGTTAGGTTCAACTGAAATTTCTTAAAATGATTTGTCTTGCAGTATAAGGCATGCAGTTACCAGAAATACTGAACGTCAGTGATTTTTCATGATGGACTTACTAATAGCGACCTCCGTCTTCTCCAGGACCAGATGAACTCCACCTGGCAAAAATGATCACGCCGGAGTGTCTGCTTGATGGTGGACACCGTGACTTATTTTGGTCTGTTAAGGTTACGCACCATCTAAGCTAGTTATCCTTTATTCATTGAGGATATGGGTGTGTTAATAGTGAAATTTTGATCTTTTTTGGGATAAATGCAAATGGTTGATGTAGCTGACCGTTATGCTACAGGATGTTCACTACTGTATGACGTACACGAGACTTATTGGATACTGTCGTGCTTTCTGGACAGAAAAAATTAGAGTGATTGTGTTTTTCAGAGACTGGACCTGCAACGTTTTTGATTGATAATTGTTTTGTTACAACTGAGCTGTCGCGAGGTTACTGATACATACTTTGTGCGTGATTTGGCTCGGCTTATTTTTACTATATTCATCTCCCTCAAAGCCGGTTGAAAACGATGGATCTACTGCACTCTCGGGTACACACGGATCTCCGTTCATGTTTGTTCGGGCCGTGGATGATACTCAGGCTGGGAAGGGTCAAAGATCCGTCTCACGACATTTGGATCGATCTGACTCGGACGAGGACAATGGGACCTGTCATTCGCAACTGGTTCGTCAGTGGCACGAATACGTGGCCGTCAAACTGGGTGCAAGCCGTACTAGGATTTGGACGGAGGTTGTCGCCTGTGTGGAGCCGGTGCTCATTGCAATGGGACAGTCAGCCACAGTGATGTCGTTTGATCAGATTTCAATAGTTTTACGTACTGTGAATCGGTAAGATCCTGAATACCTTCGTTTGCACGATGTGGGATTATTGTAATATCTGGGTTGATGTGTCCACTGTGGCTTTGGGATGCATTGCTTTATATGGCTAGTACAACTCAGCGGTTTCGTTTAGTTTACTGTGTTCTACTCAGTGTTTTACAATTTTTTTCACGTTTCTCAATTCACAGTGCAACAGCATTGTTTTCATGTTGAAAACTGAGACCGAAGACCGCTTACTCAATTTTCTGGACTGCCTTGCCAAAGTTGAGGAACAGCAGAGATGTCAGGTTTCTGTATATCGCAAACCAACCCATTCTGGTGGGTATTCCGACTTCAACTCGTCGCATCCACTCGGTAGGAAGGGAACAGTCATTCGATCACTCATCAACAGAGCTAATAAGATATACACCGGTGAACTGTTCAAAACAATAGAGATTTCTCACATTGAAGTTGTGTTGGTCACCAACCAATATCTAAACACCTCTATCGAAAACATATTGAACACAGACCATAGCTTTCCAGTCTGCTGTACAAATACCGCGTGGTGAACGAACATCCGAAAAAATCGTTCCCTCCTCCCTGAGTACGCCACCTGAATTGTATTTCGGTTAGGCCATACCCTCGACCGAATAGTAATGCATCCAAAGAATTTCGTCTCCGTGGACTACCAGACAGAATGCGGTGACTGTAATGCCAGTTGCATGGGATAGACAAACAGAC
>LOND01002585.1:26350-46422 GCA_014220965.1 Paragonimus kellicotti
CTTCGTTTGCACGATGTGTGATTATTGTAATATCTGGGTTGATGTGTCCACTGTCTTTCCATTATAGGATGAGTTCTTCGTTTGCCGTTTAGACTGTTTGAGCGCATGTAAGCTGACGCCGCAGGCTTCATTGTTAACCGTTGTTGTTAACCCTCTAGTTCTTCCAGACTTTTGAACAACATTCACCTAGAAAAATCCGTTCTCACTAGTCCTTCAGAGCAGTGTTATCTCGGCTGAATTTGAAAACCTATATGGCTTTGGGATGCATTGCTTATATTGGCTAGTACAACCCAGCGGTTTCTCTCTTCGTTCCTCCCTGAGTACGCCACCTGAATTGTATTTCGGTTAGGCCATACCCTCGACCGAATAGTAATGCATCCAAAGAATTCGTCTCCGTGGACTACCAGACAGAATGCGGTGACTGTAATGCCAGTTGCATGGGACAGACAAGCAGACAACTGAAAGTACATATTGCTGAACACAAAAGACACGTGTGGTTCCCTCCAAAAGACACCAAATTCGGAAGCTGGAGCAATATTCGGCCATCGCACTGCATGCACTGTCAGAGAATCACAACGTAAGTTTCGATCAAGCTCGAGTGATTCATAAGGGTCTGTCCTTCCCATGCGGAGCGCTGCTGTGCTGAAGCTCTCACCATTTACACACAACACGCTTGCGTTAATCGCAATGATAGCAAACCCCTGTCTGCAGTGTGGCGTGGATTGGATAAATTAACACCTGACATCTGCATCCGTCTCATCCTCACTTAATGAGCAAAGAATTCGATTAGTCCGTTCAGATGCAACGCAGTTGACCTAACCACGGCAAATCTCACGTGACCTCTGTTCCTTAGTTAATGTGATTTCGATTACAACACTCCTGAGGAAGGCCACCCGAGGTGGTTGAAACGTAGAGTGTTACAACTTGCTCGTAACATTATGTTATCCTCAATTCATTTATTAATAACGTGGGCAGGTTTCGCATCAGTATGTCAATTTTTATAGGACCCGTGTAGGTCGCATCTTGTCGGGCTGTTTATATTAGGACCAACCGTCTGGTTGGTGGTTGGTGTCGTTACGTTCGTCACTCACTGTTTCACTGACGTAGTCATATCTTGCCAGCCTTCAGTTCACACAATAAATCACGTTGACTCAGCGTTTGCCATCCTGGATTCCCTTGACATGCCTACGTGATATCGAATGCGTTTCTCTGCCTTTTTCCTGCCTGTGATAGGTTCGTCAAAATCGGGGAAGAATTTTCCGGTACTCTCTCCCCAGACCTTTTGGAGGTACTTCGTGCTTCAATTCACAAATTCTTTAAAGATTTTCACCAGTGAGTGCTCATTTGACTTCTGGGTTGTTACGTTAACCATTTGTCTGTGGTTCGAGCTATTGCACTTCGCTTGTCATAGCTTGTTCTTAAGTGACCCTTTGTTATTCCCGACATTCCTCGTAACTCGTCCTTTGGGAATTTTGTTATAATCAAGGCTTTTTTTTGCACATTCGTGTTATTCATCCATCTACTAGTTTACTTTCTCGGTCATTTTTCCTATGCAAGTTGAACACTTGTCAACATTTCCTTGTCTTTTCTGCTAGCAAGCATTTGGAACGCCTGCGTATGTTTTTGGAGAACGAGACGTGGGAAATGTGTCCTGTGAAGGCCTCGTTCACAGTGATGGATCTTCATGTATGTTGATGTTACTGTGTATCTGCGTAACAGTCTTAATTTTCTTGCACACGCATGCATACGTGAGTTAGCAACGGGTGTTTCGGCCTAGTTTGATCTCTTGTTGGCTGGCCTACGATCTGTTCAGAGCCTCATTATTGTCATCAGTGCTGTCTGTAGAAAAAATTTGTTCTGTATGGTTTTGTAGCAGTTACACTGTGCCCCTTCCAACTGTTGATTGTCAAACCAGGTCATCCTGTTCGCTCTTGACCCTGTTTCATGAAGTACTGAGCAAACACTTTGAGTTAATCTCGGCCATTTCAGTGGCTGGTACGTGTTACTGGATGATGGACTACACCAGCTAGCCGGCGAAATTGCTGAGCGATGCGCACTGAGCTCACGACTGTCACTGCTGAGAGAAAAGCAGCTGATCGTCTCATGGAATTGCATAAGATATCGACGAAATCAAATAGTCCTGACAATGTACAGTGGAAGAAGTCGCAATGTTAGATGACATCTGTGCGATCGAGTTTTGTTAAGTAAATACACTATTCTCGAAAGAGCAACCTATAACGTGCTCTACTTTTGAAAAATGTGGTTTACAAACTAGTATATTTTTCATGTTGACTGCTTTCAGATACAAATGAGAACGGTCGATTGTTCTGTGGTATAATATGGTTCGACGTAACACAAGTGTTGGCGTAGGAGTGGTGTATACCCGGAAGCTCAATTCAGACGGTGTAGTATTGTGGTGGATTATCAAGCCGGAGGTGAGAGTATTCCAACACTTGGCGGAATACCTCAACGCGGAAGGGAGGTCCGTCCAAAAGCCACAGCGAGCAGATCGGGGACAACGTGGGCGACCGGATGAGTCATCGCTCGACTGGATCGGACCAACGGGCGAGGCACGGCAGGCAAAATAAGACGGATGACCTGATCGGGGGCGCCGTTATTCCAACACTCAAGGGAATATCTCGACACGGTCGCGGAATACGGTCAAAACCCACAGTGGATAGATTGCGGACAACACGAGCGACCGGACGAGCTATCGCTCAACAGGATCGGATTAACGGGCGAGGAGTGGCAGGCGAAAACCCCCCGGTAGAAGGCGCCGATCACACACGTAAACCGGGCAGAAGTGCACACGACGCGTGAACGGAAACCTGGACGTGTTGTGGACTGGATTGATGACTCATAAACGCGAGCGCGTGCGTGCGTGGTAACTAGCGTGTTGGACAATAAAGATTGTGCTTTATTGGACGCCTTTTCGCTACAGTATGACTGTTAGGGGATCGTCGGTAGCTGGTACCTATTGCAAGTCGATCGATGAACAGATTCTGACGTTTTCATGACACATCTCAATCTTATGCACATGGTTTACATTAATCCTGTTCATCTTTTGATGAAGCGATAACGAAACCAGATTTCAAAACGTCATCTTCTGCTCTAGATAGTCAGTTCGTGCATTAATTGCTATACGAATCCTTTGCCGTTAGGTCCATATTACGTCTCTGTTGTGTCCACATTCTCGCTAACCTTTACTGAATACTGCACGACCAGCCGTACAACCGTCTTCTGTACCATCGATAGACCAGTCGAGATTCTCACTGATCTGTCTGCGAAGAGATCGTGAGTTCAGGGGCTGATCCGTAGTACACAACATAACTCCTGCTTGGCTGAATTGCACTCTTGCTTAATCGTAGTGCTTTTCGGCTAACCTTCTCTGACTACCGTCGCGTTTGTTGTCCTGTTTACTCATGAGGGCCTTCTTTGAATGAAAATGCAACGCCGGCAGACTGGAATTTTGTAACTCATGTGAAACTGCAATCGTACGGTAGTATTAATGATATAGCTTCGATGTGATGCATTTACCATCTAATCAGTCTGTCATGCCCAATACTTGGAACTAGAAATGGTATGGATGCAGGTACGCCATTGACTGCGACACGCCGCCATCTCGGATAGCGTCTCCAACCAGCGGTTTGAGTGATCACGAGGACCCCATCCAGGCAGGCGACACCTACCCACTTTACTCAGTGGAGCAGTCAGGGTTCTCATATTTCGTGACCACGTTGTCGCTTGACCACCATGTGGTTTCACCCAACTGTTGGTGGTCTCAGTATATAATGCCCGGTACGGTAAACGCTCAGCTGGCATACGGAGTACGTGACCTAACCATCGCAGGCTGTGCAACGTGAGTAGTTGACCAATTGATCGCGCATCCCGAGCGTTCCGGAATACGCGCCGGCGAACTGCCGCATTGCTCACGCGATCAGTCCACTTAATGTGGGCTATTGGCGGAGACAACGATGGTCAAATACAGCAAGCTTGTTGATATCTTCCTTGCGAACAGGCCACGTCTCCGAACCATAGAGCAAAACAGAACGCACACAAGCATTATATACTCTTCCTTTCAGCGACAATCGAACGTCTTTTCGACGCCACAGATGACGCAGGTTGGCAAAGGCAACTCGTGCCTTTGCTATCCTCGTGATATCATCAGCAATATTACAAGCTGACGAGATAGTGCTACCCAAGTATGTGAAAACTGTCCACAGTCTCAAGCGGATTACCTGCAATAAAGAAAGTAGGAGTGGAAATGCCCCAGTCTTGAAGTAACACTGCACTTTGAAGGTGCGAAGCGCATTCCATAAACCAGCCCGGTCATTCACCTTGTTCAGCATGGTCTGCATGTCTTCGGCAGAGGGGCTAAGTAAGACAATGTCGTCCGCATACTCCAGATCGGTCAACCTAGCGCCAGGAAGAAGCTCAACACCAAGTTCACTGGACTCCTCAAGCGCACCCTCCAAAATGTCGTCCATGACAAAATTGAACAGGAAGGGGGAAATCGGACACCCTTGACGAACACCACTAGAAGTGATGAACGCCCGAGACAGCTGTCCATAAACCCTCACCCTGCTTGCAGAGTGAGCATACAGTGATCTCAACAGATTCACGTATTTCCCTGGTACTCCCTTGCGAAGAAGACAGTTCCAGAGAACGTTACGAGCAACTGAATCGAAAGCAGCCTTCAGGTCCAAAGACCACGACCGTCGGCTGCCTATAAGAGTGCCGATGTTCCAAGATCCGTCGCAAGGTAAAAATGTGGTCAACGCACCCTCGACCGGATCGGAATCCTGCCTGTTCTTCACGTATCTGGCTTTCTCTGGGTTTAGTGAGCCGACGTAAAATGAGGCCAGTGAGTAACTTGGAAGCAACAGATACCAAACTGATGCCTCTGTGGTTGTCACATAGACTTCGGGCCCCTTTTTGAAAACGGGAATTACTGTTGACAAGCACCAATCGCGAGGTACCTCTTCAGTCTCCCAAATCGTCTGGAGGAGTTTAGTCAGTTCTGATATCAACCTTTCCCCGCCATCCTTGAAAAGAGAAGGAGAGAGGAGGTCTGGTCCAGGAGCCTTATTACGCTTCAATAATTTGAGCTCTAGGACCACTTCTGCTTTCCGACGGAGGGCCGTCTGGAATGCAATAACTGACCATTCGGGTCCCGTCGTCCACATGATCTGGTTGAGGCCAGCTGAACTGTTCTTCAAAATGTTCAGCCCACCTATCAAGTCGACGCGATTGATTGGTGATAAGTGAACCATCTTTTTCACATATGGTCTCACACCGACTCGACGACCAGTACAACCACGGATCAGGGAAAAAAGCCTTCTACAATTTCCAGATAAAAAGGCCCTTTCCATCTCTTTCGACTGTTCGACCAAGTAGTGCTCACGGTCTTTGCGCAAGCTTTTAGTCAGCTTGCGTTTAAGTTCTCGACGGTCGTCATCATATTCAGAACCAGGTGGGATCGAGCGACGCTTGTTCATGAGGTTTATCGACGTGATGGAAATCCAGTTCTGTCGCAACTGAACAGCTCCTTCGGAACATACCTCTTCACAGCATGTTTTCATAGCTGCGGCGATTTTTTCCCAGTGTTCGTTAGGATCCTCACCTGACTCGAACTGGGCAACTTGTTCACCAACGCCTTCTGGTAAGCGTTCTTTACACCCTCATCGCTCGAATGCCAGTTAATTACTTGCATTTACGAGCGCATGTCCTCTGGCAAATGACAAAACAAAACGGGCACGCACAACAGCATGGTCCGAGTCCAGGTGGTTGCTCCAAAAGGCACGACAGTCCTTAACAGAGTGGCGCCACCTGTAACTGACTGCTATATGATCCAACTGTGTCCACGGCTGAGAAGCACACGGAGGTCTCCATGTAACACAGTGCTTCTTCCTGTGTTGAAATGCGGTGCTCGAAATATAGAGACCATGGGATGCACACAGCTGCAGCAGTCTGTCGCCATTGTCAGTGCGTTGTGCCCGGACACCAAACATACCTCCCAGCCGCTTCTCGTCCGGGGAAAGCCGACCAAGCTGGGCATTCAAATCGCCCGCTAGTATGATGATGTCTGAGTGTTTGGTTTGCTTCAGAAGGTCAACGAGGGCGTCATAGAACGCATCCTTGGTATCATCCGAACAGCTGTCTGTTGGAGCGTACGCCGATATAATGAATACACAACGTCTTTCTGATTTGCGTCGACAGACTTTTACCGATGTATTGAGTCTGACAGCGCACAAGCGACTGTTCACTGGGATCCAATCGAGCAAACATTGACTGGATCCCACCCTTAAGCCAAAACTGTTAGCAAGTCCTATCGAAGCATGATTGTTTCAAAGAGGGCAGTTGTGTATTCACTGTGCCATCCCATGCCCCATTCCATGTTGACATTTTATCATCATCAGGGATTTACGTACAGCACTTTAGATTATGTGCAGCAAATCGCCTTCTATCATAGGCGTTTAGCGATTCAGCGTATCACTTGGAACACGTGTTCACACGACGCAAAACTGAATTTATTTATGCTGCCTGACTCCAGACGGGTTCAGTCAAATTGAATATGAACATTGTTGTACAATCTGACATCTTCACTCCAGTGGACTGGGGCGTTATTGCAACCTGTTGTCAAATTCGTATGAATTTTATGGGTATCTTCTATGTGTATCTTCATGCGACTCGTGGCCGTCCCGGGTCACTGCTTCTATTCATCACCGAGGTGTAAATGTGGTAGATGATCAAATAGCAGGCACAATTCATCTTAACACTCAGTGGGATCTCTCGACGCGATGGTGAGATATGGCCAGAGTCTATTGCGAGTGGATTTCGAACAACATTGGCGATCGGACGAGCCATCGCTCAACGAAATCGGTCTAACGGGCAAGGAATGGTAATCAAAAATACACGAGAGAATGCGTCAGCTACACACAGAACCAGGCAGAAGTGCACACGACGTGTAATGGGGAACCCTGACTACGTTGTGGATTGGAATTCCGATTTATAAACACAAGCGCGCGCGTGGCGTGGGAACGCGTAGTTTGGACAGTAAAAATCTTGCTTTATTGGACGATTTTTCGCTACCTATGCTCCATTGAAGCTGGTAGTGTACTATTCCATTTTCAGTCAAGCGAACAGGTTTATCCTGATTATGTTGGTCGTCCTAGTGCATACTTTTGTATCATTCAATTTGTTATATTTGGCCTTCTCCATTCTTTCTTTTTGATGAATTTTTCTAGGGTATTTCACGTCACTTTCCCAGTGACCTGTCTCTCTGACCACAATATCTTCTCGTCGGGTTCATGGTCGTTATGGATAGACGATGGCAATGACTGTCAAAGATGGACGATCGGCGACCGTCTTTCGTTCGACCGACCAGGTTTTGCAACCATATAGCAAGACAATATGCGCTACTGTTGAACACGCCTGACCTGTAGTAAAAAGACCTGCGTCATTTGCTCAGCACATGTGGTGCAGGTTGACAAGTGCTATTCTGTTCTTCAGAATGCGACTACAGATAGCTTCACTTACACTTCTAACGACGCCAATATAGCTACCCAAATAGACAAAATTATTCACGTGCTCTGACATGTGCGCAAGTATGAGCACCTGCGCTATTGAACCAATACTTTACACTTTTTGAGAGCATAACATTCTCCATTTCGGTGATGTGACCTCGCCAACTTGTTTTCTGTTGTATATCTTCCTGTGAATCATCGCAACTCGGTAAGATGACACCGGCATAATGAGATTCCCTAAGTTAATCAACTAAAAAATTTCAGAGACAATGGAATACTCGCTTTCCATTGCTGTTTCTATGATTGTGCTCATACTAATCTTTGAGAAGAGCGACACAACAGACGATTGTGGAACATCGCTGATGATCGAACGTATGTCAAATGAGGCTCCGTAGGCGCCTACTCACTTCGATATGCCGTAAACTGTTTGGATGAGTTTAACGTACTTATCGAACTTGTCTTTATTCAGGATCATAAGACATATTTTTTAACATAACCGAACGCCCTTTCTTTGTATGAAAAAGCAATCAACACATATCTCTGGTGGTGACGTCGAAGTTCAGTTGTATGACGTATAGTAAAGAGATGCTCGATACAACAATGGTCAGGGTGAGAGCCATACTGTGACGGATTATCAAACCGGAGGTGCGAGTATTCCAACACTCGGCGGAATACCTCAACGCGGGGAGGTACGTCCAAAAGCCCACAGCGAGCGGATCGGGGACAGCGTGGGCGACCGGATGAGTCATCGCTCGACTGGATCGGACCAACGGGCGAGGCATGGCAGGCAAAATAAGATGGACGACCAGATCGGGGGCGCGATTATTCCAACACTGAGGGATATCTCGTAGAATACGGCCAAAGCCCACAGTGGATAGATTGCGGACAACACGAGCGACCGGACGAGCCATCGCTCAACAAGATCGGACCAACGGACGAGGAGTGGCAGACGGAAAACCCCCGATAGAAGGCGCCGATCACACATAAACCGGGCAGAAGTGCACACGGCGTGTGGGCGGAAACCGGGGGTGGGGGGGTGTTGTGGACTGGAGTTCTGACTCAAACGCGATCACGTGCGTAGCATGGTAACTAGCCCGTTGGACAATAAGGTTTATGCTTCATTGGATCGATTTTAAGACCATATTTCACGAACAAGTTGACTTAGCGTTGAGCACACCGTTTCATTTCAGTCTGGATAAGAGCCAGGGGAAGGTCATGTACCTGTTACTTGCATCTCTTAGTGACCTGAATAATTTAGCGGACTTCTACGTTGTATGGTTGGCTAGTGATTGCTTGTTACTCTTCTCAATTTCGTTGAAGAAAGTACTTTATTGACAAGTATTTTGCCTAGTTCATCCTCATAAAGCTCACCAATAAATCATATCCGTATCTTACCAAACTTGCAACTTTCTCGAAAGTGACAATTGTTTATCATTTGTCACGCATATTGCTTCCTATTCTCTGCCTACTAAGGCTGTAATTATGGTTCGAGCCTTGGTCTTCTAAAACACTGCTGTTTTGTGTTAGTTTTAACTGATTTACGTCTTTTTCGATCATCGATGCAAATTTTTCCGTGACTATTATGTTCTGTCCTCACAGGAATTCCGATCCTTCCCAGGCCTATTTCAAACGGATTTGAATCAAGCAGAGTGAGCACGGATTGTCATCTTTGTTGTGCAAATAATTCACTGTTTATGTGGGCAAAACGTCCCAATGTCAAACGTTACTTGGACTTATTTTGCTTACAAAACCATGCTACTTGTCATATTTGGTATAAGTAGCGTAATGCGTTTTGACATTTAAAAAATTCTGCTGGCATGTTAGTGGAAGCAGCCCGAATTCTAATGTGACCGTTAGTATTTTTATACATGTCCAAAAACTTTGAAGTTCTTATGGCGGTGCTTCGTCATATTTTTGCAAATGAGTGTGGATGTTCATTGCTGTAACATTGTACACGGGTGGTTCATGTTTGTTTTGAACGCGACCTTCGTTCCCTCCCCGCACCCATCTACCCTCTCTTATCTTCATACTTTCCAATCTTCGCCCACTTACTTTCGTCCACCTTCCCTCCCTTGCTCATCTCCTACACGTACACTATTGAATTCATTACCTGCTCCTCCATCCCGTATCCACGATTCCTCGTTCATTCACGTTTACTCCTGCAGCTTTCCATTCCCCTCCACCCTGTTCACTTCCTCCAAATCCACCTTGCAATGATTTTGTTGGGTTAGGAGCGCGCCGTTACACTTACAGGTGGCCCTGAGCCCCTCCGGGACTTCGTTCAGGTTTGTTTGAAACGCGACCTTTATTATTGGGGCAGCAAACCCGAGCAATGAAGTTCAACTGAGCTCGAGATTGCCGACACTATTGTTTTAACTTTTAGTGCTCTGATTTGTCGCCGGGTTTTCAACTTGGGCGCAATTTGTAAAGCCCTCATGGGGTTACAATGCGAAACTGAATACCGTGTCGTCTCACCGGGGTGAACATTTCTGTCAGTTTACAACGGACATTTTTGCGTACGCTTTATTTTCAGGAAGATTCCACTGTCTTGTAAATGCTCTGTTAAATTAGTTAAGCAGGTTATCGTTAATTTGCTAACCTGATTTTATCACCTTCTTATATCTAAATTGCGGTCGGTTCGTTTTAGCCTAAGCTGTCAGCTTTTAGCAGCACAGCCCGAATGCGCGGGCTTCTTCGTACCACCCTACAAAACCAAGCAATTCTTACTGGACGGCGAAACAGAATCTGAAATGATGTGCAATCCAACTGATAGTGCTGCATCCATAAACTCCGGCCTGACTGATCCTGGAAGTGATATCAATTGTTACTCAGCTGTAAGTTTTCTTCTTAACGCCGCGAAATTGCCAGTTTAACTTTACAAGAACCTGCGATGTGTTCGCTGGGGAGAAATGTCATCGGACGTAATTCTGATTACTTTGGTTCATTTCTTAATATTTAATCCCCCGTGTTTGATTCTATGGAGATTATTCTACATATCACTGCTGTTGTAGTTTACGCTATAACTGTTTACTACAGCTAAAGCTTTTCATATCTGCCATGTTTCCCTTATGGTGCGTTGCTTATAGTCCGTGGGTACATTTTATCTTTCCAGAATTCCACCTCTTCCATGGTTCTCAGCAAACGGTTCAGCAGTCCCTTGTTGTCTAATACTGCTTTGGAGGTGCTTCGTTTGATCGGTAAGTATCTAGCTCCGTCATAGAACTGTGCTCTCTTGTGGGTAAAAGGAGATCAAGGTTGAAACTTTATTCATAGAAGTCCCGTGTTTATACTGAAATACCCATTATCACAATGCCTGCTCCCTGGAAATAAACAATTGAGTTGTGAACAACGCGGCATCTACATGGTGGCTTCTTTACAGCTTCCACTAATCCACTTTACTAATTGTGCCTGTTTTCCGGACAACACAACAGCATTCACGGCATAGTTCGATCCTTTGTCGCCCCTCTTACTGACTTCAATCACAGATTCTGTGGGTCACATGGACACTGGACTTACATTGTTTAACCCACTGTTAGCTGCTTTCATTCCCTTATACCAAGCTATTGCTTGTTCGTCTAGCACCTCACGATACTGGATGTAGCAGACAACTAATTGATATCCTCACTACACGGTGCGATAGTTCAGGCGGTAAAACCGTTTTCGTCTTTATTTCACTGGACTTACATTGTTTAACCCACTGTTAGCTGCTTTCATTCCCTTATACCAAGCTATTGCTTGTTCGTCTAGCACCTCACGATACTGGATGTAGCAGACAACTAATTGATATCCTCACTACACGGTGCGATAGTTCAGGCGGTAAAACCGTTTTCGTCTTTATTTCCAACTATCTGCGTTCCGGTCTCTTCGTTACTCCCTTGTTAGTGTTGTCCAATGCTTACGATTAAGCGTTGATTATTGAATATTTGGTATACTTGCCAATCACTCACGTTTTACTACAGCAAATCATCACAGCGCGCACACACTAAAATGTCAAATAATGCCCTAGTTTTAAGAAAACTTCTCTGTTTAATCACCTATATCCTCGTCACTGCTGATGCACCTTCTTAATTGCACAACTCTTCCGATGACCTTTATAACTTCACCCTCTTAGTCTGCTAATCCACAACAGTCTGAAGTTTTTCATACCTTGAAGCAATGAAGAGATGAAAATCGCGTTTCCATTTTCTACTTGCTTTCTCATGGCACAGGCTGCTTGCATTCTGCTTGCCTGTAGTTAGAAAAATCTGAGCTGTTGTTTGTGAACTGTTTATTTTTTTCCTCATCAAACAATCGGACGACTTTCAGTTTTATCTGCTATTGATTTTGGGTCCGAACTGTTCCATTCTATCTGAGTGTTGTCGGCCCTCTGCTGTAATCTCTTGCACAGTTGTTTAGTTCTACTTTGATGGTTACCTTCTCCTCTTGACCTTTTCCTATGCTTTCATCTCGCTCAGGTCGTTACATGCAAATGATGCAGCTTTTGCGACCGATTGCCGCGGAAGTTATGCATTGTGTATGCCAAGTGTTCGACTACTACCTCTACTCAGTGAGTTTCTATTCTTGCAAGGCTATGGACATTCTTCTTCTTCAAAACAATTTCAGTCTATCAAAACCGCCTGCCTGTTTCTGTTCATCTTAGGCTCATTTGTCATTTATTCTCTCTTATTGTACAAACGTAACCCTTATGGCCTCCAGGTTGGTTTGTTCTACTGAACTGTTTGGGCTACATTCAATAAACCTACGTTCACCTCCGTTACTATAACACCTGGCCAGTGTAAAACAGCAAAACTTGTTCTGTTACCACTCTGTCTTTCTGTTTGTAAGATAGGATTGTCAGTGATTGTTTCAGTGGGTTGTTTTAATTGCGTGGTCGTTCATGGTTGGTTACATGCCATATTATGATAGGCTTTTACTTGGCCTTTATGGGGTCAGAATGGTTCGAATGCATTGTAGGCGCAGTCTCCTCTAATAACCCAGCACCTATCGAACTACACGTGATCTCATTATCCGATCTTTTGAAGAGCGTAATGAATTTTTGGTTCCTTGTAATGCGAGTTTTGTCCTTTTTTTGTAGATTTTTACGTTTTTTGGGCCTGTACATGTAAGTTGTTATTTCTCTTGCTTAGTTTCACAATCAAACTTGCGATCTGCTTCTTGTTGCCCCTTCCCCGTGCTCTCAAAACATAACGCCCATCTGTGATGACATTTTATTTATGCCTGACTGTCTTGCTGGTTTTTCACTATGGCAACCGACCTTCAGTAGGAAGGCGGTTTTTCCTCTCATCGCAACCATGCGATAGCTTTGTATGGTGCGAGCGTCTTGAGCCTGTGAATGCCTTGAGATTGGTGTCTGTCTAGCAACCGCACTTCAACTCCCAGTGGATTACAAGAGAATCATTTTCTTCTAGATAAACTTACTTTTGGACACTCTGTTACACTTGGAAGTTTCACACTGTGATGAAGTTGTAAACATATTTTCGCATGTGTTTCTGCCACCGTCATCCGATATATCGCCCCTAAAAGAGCTGGATTTCGGGGGTTGTAATGCACGTTTCAGCGGTACAGTGAAACTCTTCAAAATAAATTGTATCACTGCTTTGCTACTGCTCTCTCAGCTGAGAAAACTTTTACGGTGTTGGGTCCGGTTACGCCGCTTGATGCATTGGAGGTGGCACTCACCGTTCCGTATCATCACATCCTGCGTTATTGTGTCTGCTCTTTTGGAAGTGATCCGATTTTGAAGGGGTTGGGTTTCAAACGGCTGATTTGCAAAGCCACAACTGAACAAATCCGTCAAGTTGCATTCCGCTGTTCGGTCACCACATGTACTAATACTACTTCAATTGTTCGCAGCTTTCTCATTCAGAAAGAATCCTTATCCAGCCTCTTCTGAAAAGAAGCACTAGACTCCAATCATTGTTCATCGTGTGCAAGTGATCAAGCAGTCGAACCATCACTCACAAACGAATGTGGCTATGCGTTTGCGTATTGTAATTCAGTCGCCACGACGACTAACGCGGTTGATAACGTGGGCCGGAGTTCAAATCCCGATCGTGACCTATCGATGAGTTCTATTGCGAACGAAACTAGTCTAGTGTTTTTCTAAGTGGAGTTGACTGAAGGGTCTGTGTTAGCCCGAAAGCTGATTAGTTCGATCGTCATAGCGCGCGGTGCATTACAAAGGAACATATAACTGACACCTTGAGAGCTTTCACCACTCAAACAGTAGCCAAATTTTGTTTCATGTCATACCAACAGAACAGTGAACGTGCGCACCGCAAACACATTAAGCTAGGAATTAGATGTGTTTGCTAGGGTGTTACAAGAATGTGGCTGTCCTGACCAGTTTGCAATCCGGAACTTGATCTTCACTGAATGACCTGATCCAGTCCCCACCTTGAGTGTACACTTCGTGTTCGTCCTTCCGCACGCCAGCAGTGGTACTTTGACAGAGAAATTCAACCGTCGAATTTGTCAGATTGTCGTACGCATATCCCAGGTGGCAGTGCTACATTGCTGGTATACCGCATATTCCTGTTGGTATTACACTTGAATTATAAGTTATTTGTCTCTAACCAATGTGTGATTGTCTACTTCCGTTGTTGTGTAGTAGAATTTGTTGGTTGGATAAATAGGTGTTTACCCAAACAGATGAGGGAGCACTATCCTGCATGCCTCATTAAGTCTAATCAAGACTATTAGCAACTCAGCGTTGTACAGCCTGTCAATACGGATCACCTCGTTGAGCTCAGACAAGCTTTCTATGTGGTCTTCGTAGTTCCGGTCATGCATTCCAAGCTGGTCAGACAATAAATACTTGCCACTGCGGACTCAATCCCCTTGCTGGTAGAAACTTGCACAAATTTTGTAACAGCCGTTATAGCTTAGTCCAAATGTGAAACTGTTGTTCTCTCGGTGTGACTTCGTAGTTCAGCTGGTAGACTGTTTGCCGCATTTGGGTATACTGTTTCCGACACTGATTCGAATCTAGCCGAAAGCCCAAACATTTGCCGTGGTCAAAGGTCACGTCAGTGGACTCTATTCATGTCCATATTCCTACCTCCATCTCTGTGACTCAACGATGTGTGGATCTCCAAACCACTCATCGTTTACATTCATGACCTGCCATGTGGGTGATTACCTCCTGCCTGTTTGGGACCTTGTTACTTTTGATTTTAACTGATAGCGCTCTGTTTCAGCGCTTTTCATTTTATAGATATTGTTTTGAAATTCTTTGAGACTATACAGTTATGTTGGATTATCGAAAACACACGTTTGTCAATGTAACCACCCTTTCTACTGAACCTAGTTGCCTGTTAATACTTGTGTTCGAACGGTACATGGCTTAGTTACGTCGTTTGCCCTTGGTTGGTTAATTTGCTCGAGTTGATTTGACTTGCAGCTGTTTAGAATAAGTCATGGTGACAGTAGGCTTAGCACTAGCTTCGGTTTGACGATACACTGATCGTATGTTAGTGTGTGTTTGTGTATGAGTACCCGTGCGAACTGGTGGACGGTTTTGCTCAAATGATTCACTGGAGGACAACTGGTTCAAGGACTGCGGAACTTTCCAGTTTATGATTGATAGTTTGACTTGAGACTGAATTGTCTCATATGGTTGCTTACCAGTGTCGGCTGCCTACGATATTGTCGTGAGAATAGACCAACTATATGCTCACCTCACCACTCTTCGCCGTCTTTGACATGTTAACTACGTCTCGATGTCGTTTTAAGGAATAGTGTATGTATGCAATCCATTCTGTTCTTTGACTGAAGGATTACCCACTCGTTATAAAATGTGAACAGATTGGCCGTTATCTTACTTAGCTGACTCTCACTAGGCAAGGCGGTGGCACAGCAGTTTGTTAGAATGTATTTCGACTAACCGCGTGTATGCGAACAATTAGTCTAACAATAATAATGTTTGTCTGCTAAAATTCATTCGATTGAAACAACATAAATTGATTGATTGAAACTGACTGGCACCATCATCTCTATGCTTCATGATCAGCGTAAAACGTACAAACCTGTGCTGCTAGTTCGCTTGACCCTTGATGTGATCAACTCAACATATCGTACATTGACCGAGTTCACCTAGTCTGTTTCAACATCATCGCGTTTTTCATGGTGATTGCAGCATATTGAATACTGTGACACCATTGTAGTAGTTTGTATCTTGGAAGACTGAGCCGTCAGATGTTCTGATGACAAGTCCATTGACGTCACTTTATATGTATTAAGCACTTACAGTTCTCCAGTTATCAAAATGTGCATTCAACGTGCTCGTCTGTTTTCAAGTCTGAATTTCCTGTATTTCAGCTACTTGGTACCACGGAATTACCTGAGCGTCTACGTTCGACATTAAAGCGTATCAACGAGCGACTCGTTGCCTCACATGACCATCCAGCTGTCGTAAAAGGTGTAAGTCAACGTATTTTTAATTCACCTAATTTCACTTTGCCATGTGATGATCCAACTTCCATATATTTGTTATCATAGTAAGTATACTACTTGTATACTTTCTTATCATAATCTTTCAACTCGTCTATGAGTATGGTTTTTTGTTTCCCTACTTGACCATCAGTATTTTGAGGACATTTTCGTCCATCGATATTACCTGGTGATCACTGGATCATTCTTCCTATTATTTGTCGATTTTACGATCGTCCTGTTTCTTTCCATTATACAAATCTTCCCACGGCTGACTACTGAAGCTCACGGAACCGGAATGAAAGCAAATCACATTAACTACGAACAAGACGACTCTGCTATCCACTCTCATGAATATGTACAACGCCAGTAACTAGTCAGTAAAGTACACGTTCAAAGCAAGCTGAGCTTTGTGAAAGCAAGTCTCCAGGTCCTGATCCCGTGTCTCCTCCAGAATTCAATAAGTGTGCTGAAGCGTTGTCGTGGACACTTCATGAATTTTTTAATCAGTCTATCCTCAGGGGAAACTTTTTAAAGTCTGACAAATGTCATTTATCTACAAAGGTGACAGTTACCATGATCCCGCTAATTGCAGACACATGGCGTTATCATAAATTGAGTCCTCTGGCTATCAAGACATTCAGACTCTGGAATCATTGGCTCCAGGTTGGGTCCTCCAGATAAACACTATCTCATGTTGTCTTGTAGGTAAGACTTTTGCGTCATACTCTAGGTGGGGTCCATCACGTTGGCCCCTTTTATGGTAGAAACGACCGGGAAGTATCTTAACAGGCCGGTCCATCCGTTTTCACTTTCAGTTATTTGTCTCTAACCAATGTGTGATTGTCTACTTCCGTTGTTGTGTAGTAGAATTTGTTGGTTGGATAAATAGGTGTTTACCCAAACAGATGAGGGAGCACTATCCTGCATGCCTCATTAAGTCTAATCAAGACTATTAGCAACTCAGCGTTGTACAGCCTGTCAATACGGATCACCTCGTTGAGCTCAGACAAGCTTTCTATGTGGTCTTCGTAGTTCCGGTCATGCATTCCAAGCTGGTCAGACAATAAATACTTGCCACTGCGGACTCAATCCCCTTGCTGGTAGAAACTTGCACAAATTTTGTAACAGCCGTTATAGCTTAGTCCAAATGTGAAACTGTTGTTCTCTCGGTGTGACTTCGTAGTTCAGCTGGTAGACTGTTTGCCGCATTTGGGTATACTGTTTCCGACACTGATTCGAATCTAGCCGAAAGCCCAAACATTTGCCGTGGTCAAAGGTCACGTCAGTGGACTCTATTCATGTCCATATTCCTACCTCCATCTCTGTGACTCAACGATGTGTGGATCTCCAAACCACTCATTGTTTACATTCATGACCTGCCATGTGGGTGATTACCTCCTGCCTGTTTGGGACCTTGTTACTTTTGATTTTAACTGATAGCGCTCTGTTTCAGCGCTTTTCATTTTATAGATATTGTTTTGAAATTCTTTGAGACTATACAGTTATGTTGGATTATCGAAAACACACGTTTGTCAATGTAACCACCCTTTCTACTGAACCTAGTTGCCTGTTAATACTTGTGTTCGAACGGTACATGGCTTAGTTACGTCGTTTGCCTTGGTTGGTTAATTTGCTCGAGTTGATTTGACTTGCAGCTGTTTAGAATAAGTCATGGTGACAGTAGGCTTAGCACTAGCTTCGGTTTGACGATACACTGATCGTATGTTAGTGTGTGTTTGTGTATGAGTACCCGTGCGAACTGGTGGACGGTTTTGCTCAAATGATTCACTGGAGGACAACTGGTTCAAGGACTGCGGAACTTTCCAGTTTATGATTGATAGTTTGACTTGAGACTGAATTGTCTCATATGGTTGCTTACCAGTGTCGGCTGCCTACGATATTGTCGTGAGAATAGACCAACTATATGCTCACCTCACCACTCTTCGCCGTCTTTGACATGTTAACTACGTCTCGATGTCGTTTTAAGGAATAGTGTATGTATGCAATCCATTCTGTTCTTTGACTGAAGGATTACCCACTCGTTATAAAATGTGAACAGATTGGCCGTTATCTTACTTAGCTGACTCTCACTAGGCAAGGCGGTGGCACAGCAGTTTGTTAGAATGTATTTCGACTAACCGCGTGTATGCGAACAATTAGTCTAACAATAATAATGTTTGTCTGCTAAAATTCATTCGATTGAAACAACATAAATTGATTGACTGAAACTGACTGGCACCATCATCTCTATGCTTCATGATCAGCGTAAAACGTACAAACCTGTGCTGCTAGTTCGCTTGACCCTTGATGTGATCAACTCAACATATCGTACATTGACCGAGTTCACCTAGTCTGTTTCAACATCATCGCGTTTTTCATGGTGATTGCAGCATATTGAATACTGTGACACTGTCCGTGACTGTCGGTGGTTTGCGGTTAATTTTTAATTGCTCATTGAATTCTTTTTATCAAACCGATCAGCCAATTCCCTACTTGCCGAAGTCACTGTCGCCTCACGGTTGGTGTGCTTGCACTTGAAACTTGTTGCTTAAGCGTTACGGGTTATCCAACTGTACCCAGCATTTTGTTGTCATTTGTGTCCACGTAAACAACGGCGTTCCCACTTTTCCACGCATCCACTCAGCCAGCTTAGGATGATCGCGTAATCGAGACATCTTCAGGTACGTTGTCTGAGTTAATTTGTAATCTCATCAGACATTCAACCATACATCTCCCAAGATACATGGATTTCCTAACCACCTCCAACTGCTCACCATCAAGGGTTAGAACAGACCAGATACTTGCCGTGTTATATACCAAGTAACTTGCACTTGAGATATGCAAAGGTCCAGGAAATTGAGTCACGAATACCTCTGATCTGTCTAAATCGTTCTGGACACCTCAGGAGACCAAACAGATCGGAGCACTTTCGTCTGCACACGCTAGACTTCAACGTCTGATGTTCCGTGAGCATTCCCACACTGTCCTGTTCACAATATGTCAGAGAGCACTCTAAGACCTCACCGATTACAGAGTTGGACAGGAAAAAGGAGACTGGACGATTTTGTTGCTGAAGGTCGACGGTATGCTGCCATAAGCCTTAACGCGGCCCGAGGTCTGACAATAAATTGCTTGCGTGATGTTCATGTACTTCTCGGACACTTCCTTCATGAGTAGATAGTCTCAGACTTCAGCTTTGTCAACTGGGCCAAGGACCCATTTGTTGTCTGATAAGAAAATTGTTGGCCTTCTTTAAAGTGTCAGAGATCAGGTGTATGTCCTTCTTGTAGTTTCAGCTCCACCTTACATCCATGGTTTTTTAGTTTCAGAGCAAGCAAACAATAGATGCCGAAATTGTGTACGGTGTAAGACTGGCAAACGTTTTCTTTCTAATTCGTGTTTTTTTCCCTTCTGTTGCCTGCTCATTCATTTTTATCATCCGTTTTTGGTCTTAATTCGACCATGTCCATTGTTAATCGTACATTAGTTTATTGAGCGTAAACGATCTCCACCGTCGGTTTTGTTTTTGACTCCTTATAGGTTAACGCATTCGCGGGATAGAATTCCGGGTCATAAGTCAATTTTGAGCGAAACCATGTATATCACGGGCTGGCCGTCTACAATCCTTGGTTCCAAAATTAAATGTCATCTCTACTGGCCTGCCGTCCTGACTTGAAACGGCATCGATGTTTGGCATCACTTGTATACCACCAAGTCGTCTCATAGCTGGTATACTTAAATAGCAAATTCCGAATCCATCGAACCGACTTCTCTTTGAATGACGTTCTGCATCTGATCTCATCTAACATTTCATCTATTATTTATATACGTTCGTATAACGAACAGTATCAGGCCTCACACTAATCTGTTTCATTTGTGACTTCAGCACTTGGATATTTTGTCAAAATTAACATTACTGATGAGTAGTCGGGGATTTGGTTAATTTCAAGTTGAACATCACCCACAATTGATCGCAGCTGTCGCATTCCCATAGACTTTCCAGTCGGCCCCTTTCGAAAAGAAGCACTAGACTCGAGTTTCGCTCTCATTAGAGCTCGTCAGTAGTGCATATCCTTGCCACTGCCGCTTTCATGAGGCAACCGTGTTTACCAT
>LOND01002586.1:0-13210 GCA_014220965.1 Paragonimus kellicotti
GTAGGACGTTTCAGCTTCTTCAACAGATTCGTAAACTTTACTGCCTATTTCATAAAACGGCAATGAACCACACTTCAGGAATATCTTTACTGAATCTTATTTTAAGGCATTTGTTACTCTTGCTCAAGAAAACCTACAGTATGAGAGTCATGGTCTTCTTCCAGTCTTGGGACAATATAAGTAAACGATTGTGTACTCCAATCCAGACATGCTGTTCTTCTTCGGTTCACCAAAGTACACAAAGCCACTAAACGTACAGCAAACTGAGCGACTCGGTTAAATTCTGCTTGTTCTTCATTTGAGATCCCCGACGTTTTAATTTCATTTCAACTGAATCAGCTTACGTGTTTCATATAAGATTGAACCGATAACCGTAACTGCAGCCGAAATTTATCTTAATTTGCTTTACAAATTGAACGAATGAGTCGATTTTACGTGAGTATTTTGTTGCAGAAATCATTTCGTGCTAATGATGAATTCAGGTGCCTAGAGAGAGAAAACTGATCGTGATCTGTTGAAAAACGCAGAATTTATTTTTAATTAGCACAAACATCTCATAGTTTGCTGAAACTTTTGCCTCTAGGTAGACTTCTAAACTTGCCTTCTTCAGAATAGTTTTATTATTTGGTGATCGATCAACTTAATGACATTTATTGAAGTTTTTCGAGGCCGTCAGAAAAAATCCGCATTTCTTACGGGCAAGTGCAAATGACAGTTTGCAGATGATAGTTTTTCAAACCTTGGTCCGATGAAAGTGACCCCGATGATAAGCAAGGGTGGCTAATGTGAACAGTAGAGTTGAGAATCCAAGAATGACCGAGCAGTGCATCAATTACGGGCTCTGAGATAGTAGAGAGTTTGTTCTGGTGTTTTGTTTTAAGACAGGCTAACTAAGAAATATCTACTTCTGTGCCCTAGTCAAATTCTTGTGTATATAGTGTTCCGTTTAGCGGAAAATAATTCCCTTTGCTGATAAGCTGTATGAAAAACCTGTTAGTCTTAAGTAGACCCAATTAACTGAGATTAAGGTGCGAACACATCATTAATCATACCGGCAGTCTTTCCATTGGTTGCATAGATACAGACCACCTAACTAACAGTTTCCACTCATAACAAATACCAAAACCTGAGTTTTCAACAATGTGTTCTAATAAAAACTAACGCTCGACGTAGGTCTGCATCTCGTTTGCAATCATTTTATAATGGTTGTCCATCAGAGTTTGGTATAATCATTTTCTCTGTATCTGTCCACTTTACTATGAAGTGGCTGGATAAAACGAGTGTTTACAGAAGAAAATTAACTACCACAGATTATGTTCACAAACGAATGTTAATTTTCTGTATTCTGACTATTAACTCTTAATGGTTTAGCTAACTCTACCGCAACAGAAATGTAACCCCTCACATTAATCCCATTGAACATCTATTTCAATAAACTTCATTTAAAAATGCATACGTGTATGCTTTAGATGGACCTATTAACATGTTGTTGACAAATTGTGGCCCTCCGGTCAAGATGCTCACTGATTAGCTTTCGCTTCTGAGACGGATCAGACAAACTTATTTGGAAGTGGTCAGGGCAAACAACGTATGAATCATTCCATCATTTCACGAGTTACCAGTCGAACGTTGAAAATACATGAACAGCCTACAAGATTGTGCTCAGGAAAATGATTCCGTTAAAAACAGTAGTAAACAGATTACAACTGTTGAAGAAAAAAGCAATATTGATATAATCTAATCATGTAGTGTGTCGTTTTTTTTAATGCAGCAGAATTCGTTTTAGGTGGTTTGATTGTCAGATACTTTCGCGAGTCAAAGGATCGATGCAGTTCAACATAAACAACCGATTCTCGTCATGTTCACAGAGACAACTGACCGCGAAAATAAAGCTTTCAGTCAAGTAATCAAACGACGGGAAATGCTTTGGAGTAATGTATTCTATATTAATGTGATCAACAAGCTGGATAGAATGGGACTGTTCTGTTGGTTTCATCAATAACTCAGAAAAAAGCGTAAATTGCTGTCAGTTTTTTGGTTTGGGATGCCCGTCGAAACCCCCGTTGGCATATGTCCATGGTCTTGAAGAAGAAGATGAGTTGCAAGTCTGTCTATCTTCTACAGATGTCTGCTGGCATATTTATTACTTTTATATGTGGCGTAGAAGCTTTAATGTTACAAAAGCCTCATGAGTCAAGATTCCATATCTTTTATTAAACAAGATGGCTTAGTCTTTCAAGCCCGATTAAAACTATCAAGATCATTCACAACTACCCTCTGAACAGTGTGATAAATATCAGGTGCTGGAAGATTTCACAATTAGACCTGATACAAACATCTGCAGTAAGATGATCCACTGAATGTTCAATTAGTTTTGACATTCACCTGCTCTTCCACCAGGATAAGCAGGGTCAGGACCGGAAAGTTATACTTTGGCAATCCTGCCCGCTAAACAGGTGTAGCTTTTTTAATTATCCACTGGGTTACCATTAGCTCGCATCTAAATGTTTAGCACGAGCGTCAATGCGTAGTAAACAATCCATCGAAAAGATACTGTTCCATTAGCTCCAATCGATGGTCACATGATCGAAACTTCACAAACAAAATGAGGTCACCACTTTCGTTACCTTAGATAAGCACCACCCACAAGTGGTTGATTCTTTTATTAGATTTCACGTACGATCAATAAAGTAGGGGTCAACAAGTTTGCTAGACAAGCTAAAAAGCTCGAGAAAAACTTTTGTGAACATAGGTAAGAATAACGGATTAGCCCGAACAGTTGAAATATTCAAATAAGGTTGAAATACAATCGTTTCTACTCCCCTGAACTGGTTTTAATAAGTTAATACAGCCACTTAAAATTTCATTTTTAGTAAAGTTACTAAGTGGAAGTAAATGAATTATATACAACTCATTTTTGGCAGATGCTTAAAACGGTGACTCCCTATTATGTTCATTGTCAACTAAATCGGGACTCAGCTAGTCGATCAAATAATGCGGCTCTGAGATTTAGAGCTATTCTTTTTGAATACATTGTGGAAGTTCGAAAGCTATGTTACGTTAATTCAATTCATCGAAACAGCAAGTAGACAAACATTGTGAGATGTCACATACTACAAAGTCAGAACGTTTGATAGGACACATAGCTAAAATAGGTCGCCAAAATGTTGCTATCATAGGGAATGAATTATGTGAGTTATCAAACTCTGAATGTGCAGGCGTGACTGACATTGTCTACTTGATACAGCCTCAGTAATGTCCAGATGACAGAAGTTGTGTTTCGGTGCAATTATCTGACCGTGACACGTTCTTACTATTTTGAAACATTATGAATTCCACACAATCAGATTTGTCTATCAATTACGAAACCGTGCGAAACAGTATACCGACATTTCTGGACGTTGGGATTTCTAGCTATCACTCCAAAATGCTGGAGGTGTTTGGTTTATTACATGTGCATTTGATGGATCAACACCGCCAGTTATGTAGCCTGCCTCCATGGTCCACTAGCAGGGTCTGGTTAAACGTCTTTTTCTTGAAAAGACCGATGTATTTGAACAGATGACCACCTGACATATGAAGATTAAGTCTCGACAACCAGGAAAGACCTTCAACCGATGCACTTCTATAATGGATGCGTTCACTAGATTCCAGTTCGGACGACATCACATAATCTCTGTAGTGTGGCATCAGATTTAGTTGGCCGTGAACCTGCAAACATCTTGCGGTGAACTGGTATCTCTGGTCATCACCTGCGGGAGTTACGAGTGGAAACGTTAGACCGGAGAGAACATTGTCTCAGTGCATTTGTAGTCTCAGTGACAACTGTGTTGGCAAACCGGATCGGTGGTTATGTCAACGATTGACTGCACACGGAAGTGACTGGTTCAGTTTACCAAACGAGCGTACGGTCAAACGAATGATCGGGTACTAAACCCGGCATACGCAGCTGTCAAGCCGGTCAAGAAGAGAAGTTACAACGTCAAAACAACCAATTTACACACTGTTTTGGAAACAAAGGAAATCAGAACTATGCGCGCATAATTTGATGATTCAAGTCATCTACTTTCCGTGTTAACTGCCCTCCGATCTTAATTTCACCCTATTTCCAGCGCCTTATTATATGCCGTGTTTGCTTTTAACATGCAACTTACAAGATAAATCCAGACCTCAAAAGTCCGCAACGTCAACTTTCACACTGTTTTAACAAACCTAATAAGTTACTCAATAATTAATGAAATACTTTCCATCCGTTATTTACATCTTAAAAAGTGTGAGACGTAAAAATCTTTGGGCGAGGCGAAGAACCTTTAGTAGAGAATTGCCCCTTAGTTTCAGTTAAAGTCATTCTGGAAACGCGGTCTAGTCTCGTTCCGTTATAGGTAAATTCAACTTTGAAAAACATATCACCGGGTGCAAACTAACCTGAAATGGAATTGTCTAGAATCCGTAATACCTTGTTAGATCTGTTGAAGTTCGTCTGGTACGTTCATCGTCTTTTATCGGGTCCATCTTCACATGAGATGGACCATTGGCTTCAGGGACCGGAGTTTCTAGCGCTTTCAGAAAGCAGCTGGCCAAAGTTATCATTTTCCACTGCAATGACAGACGATAACTGCGAAGTTAAGCGTGTTTTGACTGTTGAGACTGTGCATGCAGTGAATCCCATTTTGGAACGTCTAGTACCACGATACTCCACTTGGTTAAAATTAGTTAAGGCAGTAGCATGGCTCTCTCGCTTTGTTGAGTTCGTTTGCTCACCAAAGTCCGGAAGTCAGAGAGATCCGGTGGAATCAGGGCCGTTACGTGTGTTCGAACTGGAACGAGCAACCAGTAAGTTGGTCATGCTTGTTCAGAAAAAATGTTTTTCTGATGACCTGAAATATTTCAACGCTAACTCCACTGACAGGAGACGTATAAGCCGTCTGTCTCGGTTGCGACCAGTACTAATAGACGGTTTGTTATGCCTTGGGGGAAGAGCAAGTGGTGGCGTTGACCAAAACGATATAAAACCTGTTATTTTACCGTCGCACGGCACAGTCACAGAACTCATAGTTAAACATTACCACGAGGTGGAAGGTCACATGGGTGCCACACATGTACTTGCGTCCATTCGGACGAAATTTTGGTTGTTAAAGGGGATGGCGACTGTCAGGCGCGTGATTAATAAGTGCTACAGATGCAAATTACTTTTTTCGAAACCGTGTGAGCAGCTAATGGCTCCATTACCAATAAATAGTGACTGCTGACGGGTATCCATTCCGGTATACTGGAGTGGACTACTTTGGTCCGTTCAAAGTGAAGATAGGTAGAAGCGAACACAAGCGCTACGGCTGTGTATTTACTTGTTTTCAGACACGTGCTATCCATTTGGAGGTTGCCCACTCACTGTCAACTGATTCGTTCATGATGGCACTTATTAGATTTGTGGGCAGACGAGGTGGCTCCGGATGCCATATATAGCGACAATGGCACCAACTTTGTAGGAGCAGATTCAAGAGCTGAAGAAGAGATTACAAGCTTTGGATCAAGGAACGATTGTGAATTGCTTACTAAGCCCTAAAAACGACTGGTACTTTAACCCACCTGAAGCCAACCATCGAGGTGGGAATATGGGAAAGAATGATAAGAACCATCCGGCGGGTACTTACTTCCATCACTCACCAGCAGGTTATGCATGAGGAGGCGCTGCTTAGTTACATTGTAGAGGTAGAACGAATTATTAACAATCGTCCACTTGTGCCTATCTATGATGATCCTCAAAATCCAAAGGTGCTGAGACCGAATGATCTGTTATTGCTCCGGTCGAATTGGGGTTTTCTAAATGACGAAGTTACATTGTCAGAGCGTTATACTAAGGGTTGGAGGCAAGCCCAACATCTCGCTTGCGTGTTTTGGAAGCAGTGGCGACGTGAATACCTTCCCGGATTGCAAGCATATCACAAGTGGTTTACTGCCTCACGTGATTTACAGGTAGGGGACGTCGTACTCCTTTGTGACACATCAGCTCCTCGGGGTGTTTGGCCGAAAGGCATAGTAACCAATGCATCCCCAGGACCAGATAATCATGTAAGACAAGTATTCGTGAAAACAAAACAAGGTTTTGTAAGGCGTGATATCAGGTCACTGTGTCTTCTGGAAGGGCACGACAGAAGTTAATTCTGGTATGTCAAGAGTTGCTTCAGAATCCCATGTGCATATCCTCTGATAGTCTTCGTGGGTTTGTATAGAAAGCCCAAGTGGCTTTCGGGGCCCGGTGTTGGATCTGTTGAAGTTCGTCTGGTACGTTTGTCGTCTTTTGTCTGGTATGATGCGGAACGATGAATCCGTTGAGGTATGTTTGGTTTGTTTGTAAAAGGCCGATCCTTAATTTGCCTTTAGTTGTCTTTGTTGTGTGCAGTAAACAATCATGACGTATTTTGTACCATAACTGCACATAAAATGTTTACTTTCTTACATTTTATAACTGTCATTGTCTGTTAAAACTTCCTTCTTGGTGTTTGACACGTTTTCATCTTCATCTGTACCCGATTGTTTTAATGAGGTCATTTCCCGTTGACTGGTGGCCGTTTGTGAACACGTGCTTAGTTGCTCCATTTTGTACTCCTTTGCTGGATATTTTGTGTACCCGGTTGATTCACATTCAAGGTGAGATAGTACCTTTGTTGTAATTTTATTAAACAGTACCGTATAAATTCCAATACTTTCGACCGCCTTTTCTGACGTTTTTGGACTTGGAAGATAGTCCCGTCAACCCGACCGTCTGAATAAGCGTTATTGGAATTGTCGAATACGCGTTACTGAGTGAATTACCCTAAATCGTCAGGAGTGATTTAGCACCTTAGTTATAGTACACACAATAATGTGTCCAACGTCCACTTTTTGTTCTCCTCTCTCGTTATATTGTGTTTACTGCCGTCATTCTGGCAACAATGACTATTCAGTTTCACAGCAAAAATCTCCTGCTACTAAATGCATCATGATGTTTGCTCATACATAACTGTCAGTATCATTACACTGTGACACTTCAACCTATCTGAGAAATTAGAAGAGTTGTGGTTTTCCTAATGTTACAACAATTTGTCGCAAACATTTAAGTACCACTGTGTCCACACTTCATACGTTTTTCATATATCATCATAATAAATTCTAGTGTTTCTGTTTCCGAAATATAGGAAGTTACTGCTTCTATAAAAATGGTCGCTCCAATTTTGTTAACAAAGTGCTTAATGGTAATTTACTGTTACAGTTTGCAGTGCGTTCTCTTTTTTGACGGTCGATTTACAAGCATCAAGTTGATTAGCTCTGGAAAAGCAAACCTGTCAGTTTCTAGTTGTCTCATCCTTGTTTCCATCAAATTAATGGATGTTTTGTCCAGAAAGCAGACTGATAAATGTTATTCTACGGTAGTTAGTTTTATTTGTTTCTTGCCATAAATGATTCGTTCAGTTTTCTGCCTCAAATTGGCTAAACAAACAGGAATTGTGCAATTCAAAATATTAGCTACATTTCGACCGTCCAATGTGTACGAAGTAACTCATTCCATGGTGAATTTTTGGTTAGTCTGAGCCGAATATGAATGTCAGACTGCTCTATTAGCTCTTCCAATAGAGAAATTAGAAATGAAATTTATGTCCCGCATTTGAATGACGAGCAGCTGGATTTTTTTCAAACCTTCGTGTTTTCCAGCCTGTTTAACTTGGCATGTACCATTTACAAAACTTGTGTAATAAACTGAAGTTTAGAATTTATTCTTCAGTATATAAAAAGCAATAAAATAAACATCATTCTACACTTGACAGCGAGCTTTCTTGATCTTCTTTTAGCATCGTGTAAATTTTGCACTCGCATCTTTTCAGAATTCCGTTTGAACAGTAGTTTTCACTGTAAAATTTCCGGGTGTGATGCAGAACATTTGGCTGTAACATAAGTGAAGTGCGACTGTCGTCAAAGTTATAAAATACGAACTACTTGTTAGGCAATACGGTTTCTTGAATACACGATATTTTTGTCATATGAATGGTCTTGCTTTTTCAATAGTTCAGGAGGCTTAACTAACTGGTCAGCTGTGCAAAAAGTAAAATTTTACTTCGGTTATGGAAAACGTTAGCATCACGGTTTTGTTCTTACAAAATTCATTCTACTGAGCTCCTTACTATGGGTACAATGTTTGGTCTGTTACAAACAACCGAAGAGTAGTCGGTTCATAGCTGTAAATACTTATCAAAATTATTTTGTATTGGACGTCAACAATAATTATTTTTCTCTTATACTCGTTAAACTGAAGCAAACTCTCATCAGTTGTGGTCAGATTAGCATGGTTTAAGGTGCCGAACATACTTACTCTTCAGATATTTCCCCATTCAGCCTGCTTGGTCACTCATGTTCGCCATCAATAACCAAGTGGTAATGAAAGCGTCAAGTAGTTAACAAACTTAATTGATCATAGATATCATCTAATTTTATGAATTTCTCTCAGAGTACCCAGTATCCGTACGACCTCTCCCAGGTCAATTACTGCAACATTCTCATTCGTCAATTTCTCGGTAACTAATCACCAGTCTTACTTAACGTATTGAATTGACCAATTTCAAAAAACAAACTGTTTCCTTAATTAGACAGTCGGATTTGATTACACGAATGGCACTCTGGTTGATTATTTGACGAGAGGTGGGGATGCCCTACGTTTGGTGATCACCTGGTTATAAGTATTCAGATGATCTGCCCGGTTGGTAAAAATCTTCCTACATCCTGGTCACTGGTTCACAAATTAACTTGTACACTGAGTTGCACTAACAGTTAAACGTGGCGTTTGCAATCAGACGAAAGCTTTAACCGGCATCTTTCGTAAATAAGCCCCTGGATCAGCCACCATGTTTCCACTTCAAGCAATCGGGTAGACTATAATTACTTTACAAACGTAAATGCTTGGTTCATTAGAAATAAAACTTTGGCAGTCTCCGCTGTAAGACTGGAATGTCTCCTGGGACAAAGGAACTGGAATTAGCTCTTCGTAGTAGTAGGGGTATGCATCACTGGTGGGTTCTGACAAGAAACAAAATTCAGTTCAGGCCCGTTCAGAGAAAGGTTGTGGCTGATGTATCCATATGAATGAAAACATTATAATCAACTGTGGTAAACACCTTGGATACTCGACAAATCTCCGACGACTTGCAGTAATCAATTTCATTTTGCCGAAAGAATGATAGCCACATGAACGACAGCAATAAGATATTAAACAATTTCAGAAAATAAGCGTCTTTGGGAAAACAGAGAGATAACTGACTGCTGTGTCGATAGTACGTCTTTGCTGGGTCTCTTATCATTATTACGGAACACGATAGAAATGCACGGGATGTTGAGCGGATTGTACTTTTACGTACAGCAACAGGAATGTTAATCAAACATTCGTTGAATCAACTTTCTGTATAGTGAATCGAAAAATTTAAATGCACTGAATGGCAAGCGTCATCAGCAACATAGTTCTCAAAAGATTAGAAAGCGCTAAAACGCTCTGCTAAAGTGGGTTGATTGAAGGACTAGCGCTTATTACTGTCAATCATCGGGATAAATATTGCAGAACGTACTAGGACTTAATTTTCTGCAAAAAGGTAGGCGGATGGTTAAAGCCAATATAACAGAACACAGGCTAACACCTTTTACAATCGGTTTTTTAAGTGCCTGAGAAAGATTTCACATGACATCCATAAGTTCCCCTACAAACGACAGGTTCGAGTGTTACTCACCTTTGAAAAACTACCGGGACGCCACGTGGTACAAGACAAGGTTTTTGTGGTAACCTTTTTCACCAGTACGTATGCTATTTCAAAGATTGTAACCATGTTGCGTCTTAATTTCACTTCTCCACTTTTTCCCGCGCAAACTAGCTTCCGGTCAAATTTTCACCTTTCCTGTCTTACTTCTGTGTTTCGTGTGAGTGAATGCCTCGGGCTGCTGGTTCTATTGTTCATCGTCCAGCTAATAATATCTCAATATAAATCGACCTCAATATTGATTTTTAACTATACATAGCGTCAATAGTCACGTTCGAAAAAGAATATTTAGTCACATAAGTCAGACAAGGTTTAGGTAAATTACAAATTTAACATTTGAAGCTAAGGGTGATCCCACAGGTAAGTGTATTCATACAACGATTTAAAACACTAATTCAATCAAATATTAAATACCTAACAGTAAAAAACAGCTAGAAACAGTAAGTTGAATCACAAAAGTTATTGTTATCTTTAATAAAATCCGTCAGTTTAGTACAAAGTTGAGAGAACGAATGGAAGAAAATTGAGGTCTTTGAGTATACACTTTTGAACTGAGAGACATATTTGACTGACAAGCTTCCGACAAAACGCATTCATGACTATCATAGACGGTAGTTGAAAATGTTCATGAAATCAATTTTGTTAAAGACATCATCAGCACTAAACTATCATTAAAAGACGAATTGTACGAGGCGTATAAGGTGTTACTACCGCAATTGGAAAGACGGTTATGATAAGGTTTACTAGTTTTATGATCTTTCGTAAGCAGACCATTAAACACAATCAAAAAAATGTTACAGCGTTTTCTACACACAGTGTATCATTTACACTGCGACAGCCCTCAGCAAGCAGCGTTTATTACGACAACGACACACACTTCGGTGCTATTTTAGGAAAATTGGGTAAACCACCTCACGGTGAGTGAGACAAGGACTTCTGTTTAGTAGGCCCAGTCTGCTGGAACGATACACGGCATGTCAAATATATTGTCAACTGACCTGAACGCTTTGTTACTTGTGGCCACATTAAAATGGTAATTCTTGTACCAAGTATTCTCATTTTAGATTGACCGACTGAGCTGTGTCAAATATTTGCTTCTTGGATGTTTCACCATTTCATTTCTATCAGTGACTTCTGTTATGTGACTTCGTTTGTAAGCATAAACTTGATCGAATTCCTCGTAAACTGACAAAGTCACAAAGGATTTCATTCCCTATCTTCAAAATGGAAGCAAAATTTCAACATTTTGCGAACAAATCTCCTGAGTTAATCGGCTCCATGAAAAAGAAGCTTGACAACAAGATATATGCAATTCTTTTTAAAACTCTTTGAAACTAAACAGTGAAAGTATGTTTTCAAAATGTGGTTTCAGACTGTAAGGGACAAAGCCTGCAACACTGCTGCTGAAGTGATTAACAAGGATTAGGCAGACGGATCTTTCAAACGTTCCCACCCATTACTGTAGTCGAATAACTGGCAACTTGGAGGTGTGTGCTGAAGGAATGTAAGCAACTACTTTTCAGACAATGACCATGCTCACAGACAGTTAGTGAGCGAAAGATGGCATTGCATCTAGAGTGCAGAATGCTAAAGGAGACCAGGAGGACAAACAATTCTGAGGCATCGGAAATGATGGTCGGTTAAGCATCTTTGTGCATCAAATAAGAAGTGCTCACGGAAAGCCTGATATGAAATGCTACATTTGATTTTGAGGAATCAACAAGCTAAACAGGCTGAACTCGGCTCGTAGTTTTACGAGCACGAGAAGCTTTTGATTACAATCAACCTTACTGCTATATAAATTCCATATTTTCTTTTGATCAGAATGAGTATTTTATTTTCCTTGGACCAATGAGAGGTCTAAGACTGTGTGCGAGTCAATAAAATTATTCTGAAGGTATTCACGGAAATACATGTCCAGTGTATGCAAACAATTGCCAACTCGGTCAGCGCATTTGTTTACAAGACGTACTTGCGTGTATTCTTTGCAAATGGGCAAAACTTAGGACGGTTGAAAGCTGACAACAATTATTAACAGGTCCAACTGAATATTAATAACAAACAAAAAATTGTAAACACAAGGTTAACCACGCTACACGTGATGACTTAAACGCGTTCATTCAAAAACTATTCATACAGTTTAGAAAATATTCAGTTGTGCACAAATCGATAGAATCTTGTAGAATTGGGTGAGCAGAATTGAGATAAACTAAGACCAGGCTTTGCCTCATAAGCAGAATCTTTTGCAGCCTACAGTTAAGGACCCAGACATAAGTGACCGAATGCATTTAAGGCCGACCCGTTTAGCATGGTTGTGCAAGCAGCAGGCATCATTAAGAATTGTTTGTAAATTAAAGTTGTTGATGTTACCAGGTTAATCATTAAATTCACTCCCTAAAATTCTTCCTGATTACCAAAACTTAAAGTTCATTAAACATTATAGGCAAACCAGTCAATATGGGCGTTATATTAAAAACTAGACAAGGCATATCGTACGAATAAATGTTTACGTACATCACTGTTCCAGAAGGTCGGTTTTTTTGAGTGCAATAAATTCCCTATAACTCACTTTGAGTTTGGTCTTTTATAAAAAGAACATTTACAGCCATACTGTCACAACCGTTAATTTTATGCACAAAAGTGTCTGTTGCAAGTCATGCTGGTGTGCTTGGCCTTAAGCTTCATTTTATTGTTGTTAGACGGTCGTTATAAAACAGCATACATTCCCCCTGGCTGAGATACTTTGTTAAATCCGAGTTAGTTGCCGTTTTATCGAAGTAAGAAAAAGTCTGTAGAAAATATAATATAAATTTCTGGTCGTTACAAATGCCTGAAGAAAAAAACAACAAAATCGTCATACTACATGATTAAATCGATTGAAAGCTTTTGTTCTTCTACCACAAGTAGGCCTGAACTCTATTTTTGACAAATGACAGAACGAATCAAAACTTTTTTGTTTATTGCTTTTACTTAGATGGATGAAGTTTCTCATTCAAGTTTATTTCCGGAATGCTAACACAGTCCTTGAAACATTTCTACTGAAATAAACATAATTTCATAACAGTATGACACTACCAAATTGTTCAATTGTATGATTACCGGAATTATGGATAACCCAGATTTGAGACGCTACTTTTACCATGGTCTCATCTGTTTATGTGCTAAAAATTATAGTTAATCATTCCAAGATCCGACCATCAAAATATGTCAATCTTGATTGGAAAACTGGAGCATCATTTAGATTGTTGTTGAAAGCAGACCAGAGGGATACACCCACAGTTTCAAATAAGTCACTTATTGCAATGGCCGAATTTTAGATGGAGGTCAGTTGACTTTTATATGGAGAAGTCAAAAGCATTTGAATTTTAATCGTTTTTTTTTGCAAATCACATTTGATTTGGTTTTTTCATTAGAGTTGACATAAGTTATGTGATGCC
>LOND01002586.1:28284-42740 GCA_014220965.1 Paragonimus kellicotti
TTTCGTATCACAGCAACATAAACCGGAAATATTTGAAACTGCCCGTCACATCGCCTTCGTGGTTTCGTCCTCCTGGAGTAGGCGGCGTTCTCAGTTTCAAAACGTGTTACACTGGATTCCATGTTGCAAATCCTGAACGTTTTGGGCACTTCGTCTGAGTAATTAATTAGTTAACTAATTAATTAATGAAGTATTATCTGTAGGTCTTTCTTTGATAGTGTGCAACAATACTGAAACACCAGGTTTTTACCGCCGTTCATCTTCCCATCGGTGTTAAACATTTCTACCTCCCGAAATGAAACCAAAAACAGAACTTGTGACCCAAAGTGTATTTAAGTTTCATTGACCTCTCACGGATTATTTTATAGATAAGGTTTATCAGTAAAGTGAAAAATCCACTCGGTACCGAAGCTGTCTCGTTTATTAATCGGCTCAGCCCAGCTTGTAGCTCATGCGTTTTGACGCAGAACACAATTAAACAACTTGTTTTACTCCGATGCTTGTTATATCAACACCATAATGCGCTCCGGATTGGTCAACGCGCTGACATGTCAGTTTCCTCAAGTTGCCAATAGTAATGTGTTGCAGCCTTCCGTGAATCAAAGGATGACTTCGTGTCACTGAATTTATCAAATCCAATCTGTTAACAATCAGTTTTGCGTGGCAATATTTCATGCCGTATACACTAATTGGTGCACATTAACAGGAAAATTTGCTCAAAGCTCGACGTTAGTGAAACCGTTTTGATTCCACCTTTTGGGAGTAACTTCTGTACAATATAACTGTTTAAAAATATCCTTACATAGAAAATCCACAGTGCATTAACAAAATGAAAGATTGTTGTTCCATTTGGTGTCTTTCCACTTTCATTTAGTCCATCTGTAATGCAGATATTTTTTACCATACGACAAAAACTATTCACCGTTTGCCTGGTCACAAGCAGTCAATGCAGAACTGGATACGAGCAACCATTGTCTACTTTATGTTGCTCAAAACTTAACTGAACATCGCATCGGCTCAGTGAGACCTAGGGCTGAAGAGACCTGGGAAAAAATATAAAAATCGAGATCTATTTTTTGAAATGGGATAAACTTTCGGTGGACGGAGTTTAACTAGTCACGAAGTGGATTGAAAAAATAGCTGCTAGTGAAATCCTTACACTATTCGGTTATACTTCGGTTACTCACCCTGGTGCGATAGGAAATTGGGTCTAAACCGCTGGGTGGTAAATAAACTTTTAGCTAGTCACATTGAGGATGATTTTATGATTTGAAGAGAAGGAACACATTTTGTACTCTGTTTGAACACTCTTTCTTTCTGCGTTAGCTGACGTGCTTCGGTTGACAGTTATACATTCTGTCAGTGTTTAACCGCTGCTTATCCAAATTTCTTCTTTACATACGGTTTGGGCCCGAATACTTATGGAATCGATATCTACAGACGCTTGCTTCGTATAGTAGGCAATTAACTGACGGTGTTATTGTAAACTGAGCATGCTGACTAAATTATTTTCGCTTTTTGCGGAATTTCACAGATCCTCATTCTGGTTGCTTCATCTTTAAAACGTGGTTGGAAACGCATCTTTTTTAGTAAGTAATCGTTGGCAAATGTACGGCTTTGTCGTGTACAATACACACTGGAAGGATAATTTTACACTGTTTTCAAAATTAGCCGGATACTTCTTGTGTTGTCAGATTGAATGTGACGATTGAACTTCTGTGGCCAGCTTACATGTTTCGAAAAATTCTGCTAGATGGACAGTTATCTCAGTTGATTCCTTGCCAGAAATATGATTACGCAACCCAACGCTGGAGTACAACAGAAATAAATGAGTTATTTATACAAGCCTTGTTTCAAAATTGACACGGCGGCAAAACGGTTAAAACGACTCAAGTAATAGTTAGGTATGAAGAAAACAATGGCCGAATTCCACCTCATTGCTAAGCAAACATTTTCTATCTACTGCGTAATATGGGGTTACAGAATGACACCAAAACTATTTTACTCCCCGGGTCTTGCTTCTGAAAAACCATCAGTCTGTTTTTCGTTCGAGTTTTAATGAGAGTAAACCACAACGCTTCTTCATACACATGAGCTGACTGGAAGATAAGCGCTGGAAAACGAGTAACTGCTAGCATTCTTGCGTCCACGTAACCAAAATCGTTTTAGTAAACACTCGTGTGCACAGACACAGATGTGATCAGTGTCAACAAAAAACGAGTACCTCTAGTTGAAGACATTATGAGAGTTAAATTGATTGTCCACCACCTAACCGTTGAAATCGAAATTGAGAACAAACATGGACACTTTGGCATGTAGCCTGCATGGTTGATTCTTATTAGGTTTTACATCGATGCTTCTAAAATGTGTACGAGTAACAGCAATCAAAGCTGAACACAATCAGCGTACAGTTATACGACTGTCGTCCTGAAAGACCTCAAGGGTTTGAAGATGAGAATACTTGGAGACAAATCAAATACCCACCCCGCGTTAACGTGATTCACATCCAGACAGAAATTTTCACCCAACCTTTCTCGAAAAGAAGCGCCCTATTTCAGATTTATACATAATCACCAGGACGAGGATTTAAACTGCAGGTATGTTCGCATCAGCCATTCATGTGAACCAATCCACCAGTGACTTCACTTCAGATCGGACTGCAGAGTTTTACACAGGTGTCTCATAAGAAAGTGAAGGGAGTTCAAACTTCAGACATGACGAAAATTTATACTCATGGATAAACTTTAGCGAATCCAACATTCAATTCGGGTGCCTCGTTTTGAAAGCGACTGACCGAAAATTTTCTCAGAATGCGAACTATGCAGGCAAGCATCGGTTGTTATCTGGGTGTGGCTTTCAAATCTCGCACCGTTTGCAAATCATAGTGGTCGATATTGATTTGTTCCAGTGCTCCCAAATTCTCTGTGAACGGCTGTCTGTCGTTTGGAAGCAGAGTTTACAATAAATGTATGCGTTCTGTTTTCCTCTATGTCTCAGTTACTTGGCTATTTCGTGCGAAAGATGCACACAGATTCTCGGCATTTGATCAACAACGTCTGAGCCAGTTGGCCTGAGCTGACCTTGTGAACAGAGCCACAGTCTGCCGAAGAGTGCTATGCAAGTGGACAAGTAAACGATCAAGAATCAAGTTATTGAGAATGCAATCTTCGCTACTTCGGTCATGCATTCCTATGCCAACGCAGCGTCTGCCATACGGCGCATTGTTCAATATGGCTGCTGGCGGTTGGAAGAAACCGCAAGGCGGCCAATTGATGGCGTGGCCATGGTCTGCGAGAACCTTAGCCATTCTGCCCAGCAAGATTGGTAGGTGCTATCTGCCTGGCTGAGGAGTTAGCGGACATCAGCATTGCTGGTTGTAAACACTCTGCAACATATCATTTTGTCGCAGTCCCTGACTAGCCTGTATCTGCAAAATTACTGACTCTTCTGTCCGGTAAAACTCAGTTCTTTTTTGCCGATTTTCCCCTATTTTTTCGTCAGGAAGTTTGTACTTATTTACTACTATTTAACTTCGTCATCTACTGTCAAGGATAACGGCATCAAAGGCCATTGTACTGAGAGGTGTGGTCCAAAACTGAGAATAATGATGGTCTACGGTCCTGTTTTCCTTAAGCTAGGTTTAAAGGAATTTAAAGTGCTCCACAGTGAAAGAAAGTGAGCAGCTAATTCGGCTTACAAAGTTGTTTTCACCCATCTAGAATACGCCTGCTCGATTCGTCTATACTGGCAGACCAGCTGACCTAAACCGGTTGTCCAACTTAGGAATACATAAACATACCACAACAGTTGAGTGTTGACACCTTTTTAACAAGTAAATGAACGGTTTGAAGCCGATAGATTAAGCATATATGGCAATCAGGATGCTCAAGTTGAGTTCTGAGTTCTCTACTGAGATAGCAATATATTAGTTCATCCAACTGGCACAGTCGGCAGGATGATTTTGCTCTAAGATACTCGTGAATTTCAGAAGACGAACTTGTACTTTGGGAAGGGCGCTTTCCTCGTTGCTGACGAACATCATATCGAACAGAGAATATGTTTTTGTCAGAAAATGACATGTTCTCACTGTTGCTCAAAACTGGGTGTGGCCCAAGTGAACACAACGTTTGCTGTATGTGGTTATGTTCGACATCTTTCGTAATCTAGGTGTAAACTTTCTTTTGCTTCAAACCGGAGTAGTAAGATTTTTGGCAGAAGTGGACATATTATTAAAGTTCAGTGCACGAGATTGCTCACATTCGGTGAAAAATCTTGGCGTTGGATGGATTCGAGGTAGAATAACACACACGTACCTCAACAGTATGCCTTTTACTAGCATCGTCCCAATGGTACACCGGGTGCTCAGAAATTTCACATATGGGCTCAGATACTCACTCATCTCACTGTGTCATATGAAACGCAATAAATGTTTGTAGAGTCACGCTAACTCGGCATGATTATTCAAGCCTTTCAAGCTGAAATTTATCTACTATACTATTGACAATTGTATTTGTGTTCCAACTAAGGAATGTGACAGTGTTGTCAACAACCGTGTTGACAACAGTACCGTTGATTTTACCTTCAGACTCATCGTATTGACACATTCAAACGCTTAACTGTATTCACTCAGGAGCACTTAGGAAATTGTCCAATTGTATGAAGAGAAGCAGTGAGGCTGTTAATTTCAGCATAAAAAGTATTAGTGTATACACAAATGATGTGAAGCCGTCCTTCTGTCAGCAGTCCCAATAGTACAAAGTGTTGTAGATTTTCTGTTCTGAAAACCTACACAAATGTAGCTTACGATGAGAACATGAAACCTTTTATCTATAAAAATGCTTCATCTTTGAAAGTGACGTACTTTCCGAAACAAGTTTCACTTAAAAGTCTACTTTACGTGACATTTCATATATCCTAATCATGCTGTGACAAACAGTTTTCGCAAAAACATTTTCCTGCAACAATTACAAATGTAAAAACAACAGGTAGTGCGGGTGTTTTGAAAACGCTATCCGATTAACTGCAATATTTTTTTGTAGCCGGCCTGTTCATTCCGGTTTTATCAACTTGTCACAGCACACGGCCTGGCGTGCGTTCACTTGTTCTATTAAAATATTAAATCGGCAAACCGATACATAAACTATTTTCCCCGAAATGACCTTTACATCCGCACTTGTTCACTGAACGCCCTGAGAAGAAATGATGCGGCGTCACACCTATTGCAAATGTGGACTTGAGCCCCAATTTAACACCGAAATCACATCAAAGTAGTAACTGTTCTCAATAGATTTCTATCAACTTTAACCAGTTTCAAGTGGCACTGTCATGTTGATCTCAGCGTTTCTGACGACTGTCTGAATTATCGGATAACGATCCATCCACCAGTGGATCAATACGTTTGGCGCAATGTTCTGTGAATGAACGCTCGAATGTGACGATCTCCGGTTAGCTGTAACTATCGCCATTGAATTAACGAAGCAGACCCTGTGTATTCTTGTTTACTTATTCTAAACTATAAGTTAACCGTGGACGTCATCCTTCCACTTCCCCTGCAACGTCAATAAATTTTCACTTGTGCTGTTCAAATACTCTCTTTCAATCAATCTTCTGGTGACCAGCGACCCATTACTGATAACGTGGGGCAGTCGTCGATGAATCTTACAGTCAGTGCAGAAATACGGTTGACTGGCGTTAAAACTACATTGTATAGGAGGCTATTATACACACCTTTCTGTTCAGCTGTACACAGCCCTTAAGTTTCAGATTTGATCCTCATAGAGATTAAAGAATATCCCTTGTTCAAGCAACTGTCATTCAAATCAGCCATAGTTCAGCGACGTCCTAACGTTCACCTGACTTTTATACTACACGGTTAAAATGTCATTGGGAGTGATCAAGCGAATTGTACTGAAGCATTCTGTCAACTTTTCTGACATACTGCAGTGAACAAGAAAGATGGGTTTTATTGACTAGTCATCTGGGGGGGTTTCATCAGATGCAAGGTTGTTTTTGCCTTCACGTCTCTTCCGTCTTTGTTTCTTTCTGCGTTGTTGTGCACATGTTTCGGTTTGTAACATCAAATGTACTACTGAAATTATAGGGTAGAACTTCCACAAATTTAATTACATCTTTGTCAAAATCAATAGCTCTGATCTTTTCTGTAATGATTTGTACCAGCCTCAGTACTTCAATATAAGCAGACTATCCTTCATAAAATAATAATATCAAACTCTACGGAACTGATTTTTTCAAAGTCGCACACCTTCCGCTTCAGTATTTTCTGCAGAACTAAACCGGATTAAGCTGCACTGCTTCCGCAATAAATATCAGCAGTTACTAAACTCCTTCATTGAGTTACAGGTCTAAAATTTTGCAAATAGTGAAGCTTTATAGTTAGTGTTTCATTTGGGCTGTCCAATTGCCAGATTTGCTGATTGTGTAGTGCGGTCGAAGCAAACGGTTCTGTGTGCAGTTACATTGTGTACAAGTTTGTTATTGGGACATTTGCACGAAAGTTGGCATATTTAGTAGTCCCGTATGTTTCCGACTTTCGTTTGTCCCGGTTGTAGGATATACGACAAATATATGACAGACATGTACCCGATAAATCGTACTCTTCGTTTTCCGATACTCGTTAAGTGTATTCTTGTATACAAGGAACATTAACAGTAGAAAACATGCTGAGAACAACAACGGGGCGGAAAACACTTGTTTTCTGTTTGTGACAGGTTCGTTCGTTGAGGCAAAAGCAAAACCTCATGCGATGTTTGACGAGTAGCGTTTTAAAGATCTGCATGCTTGAAACGTTGCAAGCTGATCTACAGTTTCTGCAAGAAATGTTCTCACAGATTGGTTACTCAAAGCATCTTATTCAGACGGCTATGCAGAAGGTAGAGTTAAAAATTGAGTCACCTTCTGTGAATATGAAATTTACGCTTTTTTAATCTTCCCCTCAGGTGGAATAATAAGGCCGAAATTACCTCAAGAAAGTCTCAAAAAGTCAGTCGAATCAACCTACTTTGCCGCTCAATTGTGCATCAGTTTCCGTTCAACACCCGTTATCATGTCACAACTCACAGAAAAACTCTACGGGCTCTACAACCAGCTGTTGTGTGCATTAATTTGCTTTTTTTTCTCGTATTGAACATTATACACTGATCTTCCTACAAACCCACTGTTTGATAAAGTGTGTGAACCTAATCCTGCGTGATTGAACGCGCGACTGTTGCTCAGTTGATCGATTTTAACCACTCCGTCAGTAAGAAAGATGTCTTTCGGATTGTCTACCAAGTGCCAAGGAATTGATAGAAAAAGATGAGATTCCGAACGTTTACTGTTGCCGGTGCCATTTATATTCGATTGCGCAACCCTCACTTCTACACTCAGAAGAAGTTCGTGCGGACACTTAATTTCCCATGGCTCACAATCATCGAACTCACAGTTTAGAACGGTGATTGCGTAACTACTAGCGAACACGCAGTCCATAACCTCTACCAACAGTTTCTCTTATTCACTCTGGCTACTGTTTTCACATTTTTGCTGTTGTACTTAACCTGATGAACAAACACGGAAAACAAATTTTCTTGGCTACCTTGTTGTCCCCATGACTTCAGTAGACATTTGTGAACGAATTATATAACTCAACAAATCGTCTTCTCTTGCAACTTTCATTTCCCTAAAAAGACTGTATTTTCTGTTCACTAAAGACTGTCACCATAGAAGTGATATTGAATCTGTATACTGAACGGAATCATTACGGTCTAGAACCGTGAAAATAAAGTCAACCATGAATCCAACTTTTACAGTCGATTACGTACACGAGGTCGAAACTTTATCAATTTGGTCATTTGTTCAGAAAGAACTTTATCAACTACGTGCACACACTACGAGGATGTTGGATGATCTCAATCTTAAATGTAGTATGCTGAAGGCAGTAAATAGTTGTAACTTTCAAACTTTCCCAAAATATTTGACATTAAAATATTCATGATTTGCCTGTGTTAGTTTCCACATAACATTTTTCATTCCTACTCACGTCTTTGCATAATTCACCTGAAACATTGATCGACAATCATTTGATAAACTCTACTAGCAACAGCTGAGTTGTAAGTTGTTCAAGCAGCAATATGCTTCATGCTCTATTGCTCAAATGCGTGTAATTAACTTGCATTGCATTATCTTCAGCACTAAAATGACAGGCTGTCACAAGTACTAATTTTATTTGATAACAAGATCCGTCATTCGGAAGTTATCAGTTGTTTAGTTCTGATTCGTACCCTAAAACCAAATTGTATTCCCATAATCCTCTAGTTGTAGTATGCCACCGGGTTTGTTTCCGTTAAAACAGGTATCACTGTATATCGCAACTAGTTGTGTGTATCAACATGCACCAGCTTGTGATGATATCAAAGAATGAAATTATATTTTTTTTAAATATAGGCTTTTCTGTTAGTTCTTTATCAGATTCGTTTTTAGCCACAAATCGATGATAGTGGCCAGTAGCATTTAGGTGTGATACGATATAACAGGTTTACATCAACAGCCCAGATGGTTTTGAAATTTCGGCACTGAGCATATACAATAGAAGATGAGCGCAAAGATCATCGGATGTGTGCCTGTGACCTATGACAACCACCTCTAGTTAGTCTGAAAGGAAAGTTCAAAATAACTCACAAACTATCTATCGGTTTCTAATTTTTGCTACGGAGAAGTGGACACTTGCATTTTTTCAAAGAATCACTACTACCAATGGTATCCTACTTACTTATAAACAATACACATGGATAGCGTTTGGAAATTTTTTGTGAAATTCAATGTGCACTTCAAACGAGTTCATGCTACTAACCATGATTCTTTTATCGCATTATGCTCGGCCACTCAGATAAGTACGCGTAAACAATTCTTCTACATGTTGAATTCAAAAATGTGTGATATAACAAAACCAATGATGATGATGAGGATAATGATAATCTTGGCAATATCTGGTTGTGAAGGGGTTTTCGTTTTAAAAATTAGTACGTTCATACTTGTGCTATTATTCTTGTTAGCAAGAACTGATCAGTTATAAATGAAATCCCCTCACAGTCAGTTCTATTTAGACAACACACATTAATAAACCCTGAAATCAATTATGGGAAATTACAACTTCAATAATCGATTTGTCTGAGTTAGAGGAATATACAAATGTGGCATTTAAATTCGGTCTCACACTCATCGAAAAACAAATCGATTGTTTGTTTCTAACTGTTAACCGAACTACCGCATCACAAATACAGAAAAGCAAAAGGTAATTAAAGTTGACTTGACGCTGCTGAATTGGCTTAGTTGGGTTTTCTATCATAGACAGATAGATTTTCGACATTTACAAAAATCAGTTGAGTGAAAAAATGAAACTTTTTTCATTGAATTACCTCACTTTGATTGAAAATTTAGCAATCAGTAAAACTGCAATGATACTTTTTTGACTAGGCTTACGTTTATAGAGATGCCGGTATTCAACCTGTCCCATAGTACTGGGTCAAACGTCAACATTCAAGATCAACGTATCGAAATTATACTTTCGTCAACAAGAGAGTATTGGACCAGTTAGAAGCGACCTCATTGAGGCACGCGCGGCAGTAATTGTCGCATACTGTAACGTTGTATAAACCTGTTTACCATCAATGTAAGCAGTCACAAAGTAATTAACCACACAGGAGACACCTTCTCATCCTACTCACCGAAATAGCCGGGGTCATTTTAAATTGTTATCAAGTTTTTGCCTCACCAGTGTGTGTTTTTTACTCAACCGTTGATAGCTTCGGCTAACAGTTCAGTTGATGCAAGCAGTATTTAGTCCAGCCAAACCAGGTTGTAACTTTCTGGCATTCTACTAGCTGGTCTCCTATCAGGGGTCTCCTAAAATACTTGCTAATGAACCGTAACTTTGCTTACATCATCTCATTTGTCACAGACTTATTGATGAAAACTTTGTTTTGTCACGAGCAGTTCATGTTTCCACATCTTCCAGACGAAAATATCTCATGATTAATTTCAGCAGCTTTTGACGGATTCTCACGGTAACATGTGGCATAGTGCCCGTGCTGGATGAAGCTGGCAAATATTATAGGAAGTCGGGTAGAGGAAATCGTACAAACGTACGCAGAATTGTTACTAATGGCTGTTTATCGTTTATTTTGAAGAGCAAGTTACGCAGCCTTATTCGAAGAAAGGACAAGTGGGGACATCGGAAATGAGCAAAAACTTTTTAAAAAGGGAAAACTGTTCGAAGCTAACTGTCCGTTAAGTGTAGGAGGCCGTATAATTAACAACATTGAACAGGTGACAAGTCCTTCCAGCAGAGTAGCAAGCCTTAATAAATTCAGTCGTCAAATGAAACTTACTTGTGTAGTATTAAACGCAGGGAAGGGACAAAAATACAAAACGAGTCCCTCAAAATCAAACGCTTTCCAGGGCACGGAGGTGTTGTCACAGCCAATGCTCACGCATTGGGACGGGGGAATGTCCTTCATCGTGAGACAACAGGCAGAGGGTGTTACAACTTAACACCAGGTTCCCGCATAAATGTGGCGTAGTTTAGCGAAAGGCGTCCAATAAAGCACAATCTTTATTGTCCAACACGCTGGTTACCATGCTACGCACGCGCTCGCGTTTATGAGTCAGAATTCCAGTCCACAACACGCCCCGGTTTCCGCTCACACGTCGTGTGCACTTCTGCCCGGTTTGTGTGTGTGATCGACGCCTTCTATCGGGGGGTTTTCCGCCTGCCATTCCTCGTCCGTTGGTCCGATCTTGTTGAGCGATGGCTCGTCCGGTCGCTCGTGTTGTCCGCAATCTATCCACTGTGGGCTTTGACTGTATTCCGCGGCCGTGTCGAGATATTCCTTTGAGTGTTGGAATAACCGCGCCCCCGATCAGGTCATCCATCCTATTTTGCCTGCCATGCCTCGCCCGTTGATCCGATCCAGTCGAGCGATGACTCATCCGGTCGCCCACGTTGTCCCCGATCTGCTCGCTGTGGGCTTTTGGACGGACCTCCCCCGCGTTGAGGTATTCCGCCAAGTGTTGGAATACTCTCACCTCCGGCTTGATAATCCACCACACTCGCCCCTCCTTTAAAGAACTTGCTGCGAGTGTGCCAGGGTGCCAAGTGTACAGCATTGATCCATCGCCCGCGAGGACCTTGGTTAATTTGGAAGCTCGTATTCCTGCAGTTCGTGACGGTAAATGGTCCGTTCCACCGCCTTCTAAATTTTCCTGCGCCGGGGCCGGATGTTTCTGGTCGGCTCGTAGTCTTTGACTTCCACTTTCCCCGCCAGCGCCCCAACAGACGTCTTGTTCCTTGTTTTTCCGTGGTAACGGTTTATCTTGGGGGCGTTCCACCGGTGAAGGTTCTGATCGCGTGAGAACAAAAGAGTGCGATAGTGTATACCGGGGGGCAGGGGCGTCAATTACAGGCAGTGTGAGGGTTGCCCGTTAAGTCCGGCAACTGGTATATAGTTACGGTCGGATGCGGGGAGGGTTGGAAGGGGGGGGGAAGATAGGGACGTCATTAAAAAGCACCTGGAGTAGGAACGTTGAAATCCAGCTAGATGATAATCAGCTACACCACACGACGATAGGTTGACAGTGTGAAAGAGGCGATAGTAGTCGCCGACCTGTCATGTCGACTGAACGTAAGCGTAGACCTGGAGAGGAACGAGTTGCGTGATGATGGTGAATCCGTGAAGTTCCATCGCGAAAATACCAGGGAGCGGTGCCGAATGGGCAGCGTCTCTGTGAAATCTCTGCCAGAGTGTCCGATCCCAGTCATCAAGCAGTGTTAATGAGTTTGCTGACTTGTTTACTAGCGCGGATGATCAATACGGATTTTGTACATGGATGGAACACTCGATAGACCTACAGCCGAATGGGAATGCAGACCGGTGTACCGTAGAATACCGTTCAAGTTGATTCCGGAAGTGGAAAAGCAGTTAAAGGAGATGTTGGAGAAAGGAATAATTCAACGGACAAGCAGCCCATTCTCGTCACCAGTTGTGTTGACTAGGAAATCATACGGAACCTATCGATTTTGTGTCGATTTCAGAGAGCTGAACCGAGTGACGATTAAAGAAGCGTTCTCCGATTGTCCCGAATGAATGAGAACATTGCACATCTGCACGAAGCCAAAGTACGGTCCCCCAATGACCTGCGTTCCCGGTTACTTGGCAACTACCAATGGCACGAAAGGACAGAGCGAAGACTGCCTTTTGTGTGAACGGACAGCAGTACGAGTTCCTCAGGATGCCGTTTGGTCTGTGCAATGCTCCAGCTACCTTCAGACGTCTCTTACTTCGCATTCTGGAGGATCAGGAGGGAGTAACCGTATACGGAGACGACATCGTTGTATTCTCCAAGACAGTATCGGAACACGTAGACAGACTGCGAGCAGGTGTTGCAACGAATCGAGGCAGCCGGCCTAAAACTGAGTAGTAAGAAGTGCCAAATAGGCCGCAGTTCAATCGTTTGCTTGGGACACACGGTTGGTAATGGGAAAATCCAACCACTGCCAGAGAAGTTGACAGCCATCAAGAACTTCCCAACACCAAAGTCGAAGCGGCAACTGAGATGTTTCCTCGGGAATGGTCGGCTTACGATTCGAAATTTACGCCGGGGTTCTCCCAGTTCTCGCGATATCAGTTGATGCAAGTGATATCGGAATCGGAGCAGTTCTTTCACAACCGTCGGGGACAATTGAGTATGCCAGCCGAGTACTGACGGAAGCAGAGAGAAAGTATTCCACCACGGAAAAAAATGCCTAGCTATCGTCTGGGCGCTGGAGAAGTGGAGGACCTATTTGATAGCGACCACCTTTCATGTCGAGACCGACCACAAACCCCTGATCTGGCTGAAGACGGCGAAGGATCCGCGCGGACGACTGGCACGCTGGGCACTTCGACTGCAAGAGTTCAACTTTACCATCGGACATGTCAAGGGCAAAAACAGTGAAGTACCTGACGGACTGTCTCGACCAATACAGGAAAATGAACTGCCGACTGAAACCATAGTCAAGAACGCAGTACTGGTTGCCGATAAAGAGAAATTGGTCATTCAAAGAAACAAACCCTCAAGTACGCGAAATATGTGAACATTTACTGGCAGGTACCAAACCCAAGACGTTGGCTTCGGGACTGAACGATCTGTTACAGATCTGGGACCGGCTACACCTGAAGAACGGTCAACTGGTCGTCTATATAGAACGGGCTACGACCTCGAGGACTGCTATTTATATTAGTGGGCCAGAGGGAACACGTGATTCGATTGGCACACGCAGGTGTTCACATGGGGCGAGAACGCACGTTCGATCTACTGCGACGAAGGATATTTTAGCTCACGATGCGGAAAGATGCAACTGATTTGCCTCGAGCCTGTCCCAATTTCCAGCAGAATCAAGAGGCAATGACGACAACACCACCGATGCAAACCACCGTAACAGAATAGGCCACGCATACATGGAGCAGAGACATTTTAGGTCCACTCCCAACAAGCCCAAATGGAAATCGCTACATAGTTGTTATGATTGACCATTTCACACGATGGGTGGAAGCCATTCCAACGGCAGATCAAACGAGCGGAACGGTTGCACACGTTTTTGTGAACAATGTCCTGGCTCGCTTTGGAGTACCCCACAGAGTTATCACGGACCAGGGCCCGTGTTTTGAGGGGCGGCAATTTCAAGAGATGTTGAAGAATTGGGGATACAGCGCCTGAGAACATCGCCGTACCATCCACAAACGAACGGGTTGACGGAGCGGTTCAATCGTACAATGAAGGAATGGCTGAATAGTAGAGGTAATAACTGGGAAGAGGGACTGCCGGATGTTTTGTTTGGATATCGCACGACGAAGCATGCAACAACTGAGAGTTCGCCATTTGAGCTGACATACGGGAGGGAGCCAAACATTCGTTTGGATGTCTGTGTCCGGAGACAGAGGGGGACAATTAGTGCCGCAAGAACGACAACACATGGAACACCGTGCGCTTGAACGGACAATAGAAAGACAACGCCGAAATAAGCAAGCATACGACGTGAGGCACAACACACATAAATGGCGCCCGTTCAGGATCGGAGACCAGGTGAAAGTCAAGAGACTACTGTCGACCAGAAACATCCGGCCCCGGCGCAGGAAAATTTAGAAGGCGGTGGAACGGATTGTGCTTTACTGGACGCCTTCTCGCTACAATATGACCTTGACCACACAACAGCGTGATGCAACAAAGGAAACAAAAACAGTGGAACTTCAAAAAAGGGTCAAGCAAGGGCCGACAATCTTGCAGATACAGGCTTTCCATTGGCTATGACACACTGTCATGTTCCGGTGTTTCCAAAAAGTGGCGTGGATAGCCACGAACTTCCTGACTGGGTAGGGTCACCTGAAATCTTTGTCCAACTGGACGATCAAGGTTATCATATCCCG
>LOND01002586.1:55903-67186 GCA_014220965.1 Paragonimus kellicotti
CCGATAAAGCATTTGCTTCCTTTGGACAAAACATATCGATGCGAACGTTGTTTATGGTCATACAGCCTTTGTAAACACTCAAAAACTTATGACAACATTCATTTTCCTGGACTTAAGTTGGTCATTCTCTTATTAATCTTGGGTTTCTGAGATAACTATTGCAAAGATGTACAGAATACGATTTAACATTAACCAACATCAATTTTTATTTTCCGATCATCGATTGTACTCATGTATACGAATATCTGTTGATGTGTACTTCTCTCGTGCACGTTGTAATTTATTACAGTGATTTAACAAGCAGTAAGAAAAGGGATAATATTCACCTTTTGAAAAAAACGATGAGCAGTTGTGAATGAGCGGAACATGCAGATAAAACAGAGGATATTCCATACAAGTCTTGGAGCAGCAGACGGTCTAAAAAAGCAAGAGTTTGTGGAAGACTAGATGTTACGATAACTGTTGTAGGCAAGGCTTCAAGTCGAAAAACTGATAGGTCGAACTTTATGCACGAAATGACCATAAAGCTAAGGGTATATTGGCCCCCATAGAGACGTGAACGTAGTCTGTGCTTATGGGAACCCGGAAGGCTGAGGGACTTATGGCTGTTAGTTGAGCATTTAACGAATGCCTAGTAGTAAGGATGTATGTGGCTATTCAGGCCAAATGATCCCGTTCTACATTATTTGACCTCATTCATCGTACTACCTTAGAGTGTTCTACAGTTTTCCTTTGACAGAATGACTTTGTGTAATCAAAATCCATCGTGCTATCAAAAGACATTCAAGCCGTTTAACTGGAGCAGTAATTGTAATCGATTCGACTGGAAACAATCTATAAATAACCTCAAATATATCCTGTCCGCCTCCTCAATGTTGAACATTTTTTCTGTGGTCCCTAGAGGCGGTTTCGAATTTTGGTTCAATTTTATCGTGTTTTTATGCTACCGGAACTACAACTGGACTTTCCATTGTTAGATATATACAGCATTTCGACTTACTAAATTCGAACTCATTCGAATAATAGTCGGTTGAGAAGGTATTGTTCGGCAAGTTCAAGGAAGTCATCGAATTCATGGCCTAACTGCTAGTTGCTGACCAAAGTTAATAAAGCGTTTTCCTTGTATCCGATTGGGACGGAAAAACAATTGAGTTGTTTTTTCATTTATTGTACTTAAGCTCAAATGTGATTGGTCATCCTACGATGTAATGATTAACGCGTTCGCCTCACAGACAGGAGAGATTGAGAACTCAACTTCTGGTAAAACCGGGTGTACCCATTAAGACTAAAATTTGATGGGTGAAAAAACTTCAATTTTGTACCCTTTTCTTCTAAAAAACAAGAACTGCGAGCAAACGTGAGTTGCGTTCAACTTACAAGACTCTAATCACCACGTTGAATTTTTAGGGAAAAACATCTTACTGTCTGAAATTAATGTTCATTGTAACAGCCAATCCAAACACCGCAAAAGCACCTAACTATTTTACATTGTTTGAAGTTAGGTAATTTTTCTTTCATGTGGTTTTGTAAAGTTGTTGACTATACGGGCGCTCAGCACATACTTGCAAAGTTGACATTTATTTTTATCTGTGACAGTGATACCAGATTAGGTTTTTTTCTGAAAACATATCGACGAGGTCTATGTAGAGTGGGTTGCCTTGGTGTTCATAATCAAATATTCATGAGACAGACTAACACGTCTTGTTGTATGTTAGACTACCGCCTACTGTTCTTGCTGTTCACAGTTTCTGGTCGACCATGCTCATCATTCAGTATTCACAGACCAATTTGTAACTTTCTCATCGCTTCGTAAGGATTCGTGGAAAAGCTGAGGAACAATGTGTATCGTCCTCTGTTCTATCGAGCTAATATAGTAATAACTGCGATTATCCACAACAGTTTCAGGTGCATTATTCTGCCCCTCACTATGAACGTATATACGAAATTATTCTTATCTATGGAGCACTGAAGTAACTAAGGCTGAGTCACTTCATAGAAAGTTGCCTTGGCACACTTCAAAAAGCAGGGCGGCTTTTTCAAACCAAACTAAACAGTGATCCGTGAGCGATTAATGACCAGCTAACAAAAGACCTGACACCGGTAATCTGCTAAGTGCGTGAAACTGTCTAACAGGCGGTTTCCTCGCATTTATCTCGTTTAATTCATGATCATCAACATCGGAACAGCCGCTGATTAGTATTTAAACCAAACACCGTTTGTTGCTTACTGGAGAGATATATTGTGCTGAATCCATAGTAGGTCTGTTTAACGTTATTGTTGAGATTTGGTTGAGATACAACTACTGATTCAAGAAAGTTGCGATATTTCAAGACGTATCACAGATTTTCCAATCCATCGGTTAATGTTGAGGTAAACCTTCCTAGAGTGTGTCTGATATTCTCGCGGTGGATATACCGGATGCGAAAGAATTGTTCGAACTCTGCATCGGATTCAAAGAAGTAATCGTCGAACAAAGCCAGATACAAGTTACTTTAGCGGAATCAGCTCCAGAATTTGGCAACGTTACAGTTAGACCCGAGATAAAATTAAAGTGATGACCTAAAATCCATTCTATAGGCGGCAGTTTAATTAGTTAGCAATTGGATGGTCTTCTCTTCTTCATTAGCCTTTCTTATCTATTTTGTTGTAAACTGTTATCGCCAGTGGATCGGTTACCGAATAGAAATGGGACTTTAAAAAGGAACCATAGAACCACACAGCAGTTACGGAGAGGTAAGAGTGTTCCATGCAATACGATTTACACAAATGTTGTATACTGGGTCATCTGACAAATCAAATATGTCCTCTATAGGCACATGATGTAAATCGGCAGTATTATCCACAATTGCCGGACGTCGTTTTGCGATATAAGTGAACCTCACCAGTGTCTAGGGTGAACAAGCAGGTTTTCCCAGCGCGTTTCGTAGAAAGCCCCACCGGATGTGTTCAAACTGTTACAGATTTCTCACGTAGGTACTGCGTTAAAAATCTGTCAGCATTCCAGTTAGGCTTTGAAAAAGTAGAAATATTACTGAGTTTTACAATAACGTTTGAAATTTTCATAAAGTTTTCAGAAGCCTCCGCGGATTGCGGATGTTGTAAAAAAGTACTCAGTTGATAACACGCTATGCTGCTTAATCAGTCACTTAGCTTCCTCGTAGGGAAACGATTGTTCATTATCAGTAACCAAAGCTTGAGTGAAATCTTCATGACTGAAAGTTTTTCGTATAGGTATAACAGTAAATTCTACACATGGCGAAGTTCCGAAATGCAATCCCGATAAACGCAAGCAGTTATTACTACTAATAATAATACCTGTCAGTGAACAGAACACAGTAGTCCGCTTGCCGAAATTTACGCAGTTCACGTGATAAGGATCACGGTGCCCATTTGAAAATCACGCTTCCAAAATCTCGTAGTAAGTTATTGTCAGGCTACAAAAGCCGAACAGTCAACGATCTCATTTCCTTAGGTCGAGATGATTTGTAGATAGATCACTAAGAAACAGAGGAGTGTACAGTTGGGCACACAATGAACTGGCTTCGTTCAGTGTATCAGAAAATGCCTTGCCTCTCTCAAAACGGCGAAAACATTTACGTTTCCCTATACGCTCAGAATATTTCTAACAGACAACAGAATTAAATGGTAATGCTTTTCACACATGTTACATCTGAATTAGAAACCGTTCGACCAACCGTCGGACTAACTAGTTTTTTAGGTGAAGCTTATCCGGATAAGCCGTTTACATGTGGACTATGTTTTGCACCTCCGTGACCATCAACTAAGAAATGGGATAGACCGGCGTTGCATCTTTACGTCAATTGTTTCAAGCAGAGCTGGGAGATGATTTGGGGGGAAAACCTCAGGGATTTATTATTTGTAACAGTAGTAGAATAAGCATCAATCAACTAGTTGAGATGTCTTCCAGTAGCTAACGTGACCGTTAACCGTTTCGTTTGGGTTTGGGAACAGCCAAGTCCAACAACATATCGTCTACAACTGTACGACATTGCTCTACGATACATTTCGTTTCAGTACTAGAGGCCTTAGTAAGCACAGCTATTTTTAACGCAGGCAAAAATAACCGCAGAATGTTGAGGTTAGCGGAAAACTTAAAAATTTCTCAGGAGATTTTCATGTACACTCTTCCACAAAAAACATGCAGCGTATATTGATACAAAAGCCGAGGTGGATTTATCGGTGTAATTTGGAACTCATTGCGTATAATGGAATAGATATTCAGTAGACAGCAAGGTTACTTAAAAGTTTTATTAAGTCAAGCATCGTCCAAACAATGGAATTTGCTGAAATCGGGACGTCAACTATTTTATCAACCGAGTACTCATGACGCAAAAACTGTGACGTTTCAGATATCTGCTTCAAAGTGATCACAGCAATGTTGTACTCATAAATTCGTTCAACTAGGAAGCGTGATCAACTGGCATGAATTAGTTCACTGACAGCATACTTTTCATTATCATAGTGATAATTAACAATTTTCTATTTCATCAGACAATAATCGAACTTTAGGTCGAATCCAATTGCAAGAATTCTAGGCTTCATCTGGATTCAAACCAGTGCGCAAAAACAACGTGGCCAGATGTGGCAAGCGCTTTATCAGCTGAGCTATGACAATTTGCTGGTAGCTCAAAAACTTCACATTTAATGTCGTGAGCACAGTCACGGCATCTCAACAAATGACTGTATAACCACTCTAGTCAAAAGGTGACTACTAGTGACAGACTGCTCAAAACAGAGCATTCAGTAGAGGAAGCGCAGTATCTCCATCTTCTTGTGAAATCTGTAAATTTGCCTTTATGAACAAGCTTTTATAAAAATAGGAAAGATGAACCCAAAGTGATTTTTTTCTGCTAAACTGTATAACCGACTCACGACAAAAAGTTTACTAACATTAGTTCTGTCGTCATGATCACAACCGCGAGAGTGATGGTGGATGTCCTGCAAAAAAAAGATGAAACTGACATTAGAATAATTTTGACAACTGTCCTATATTGAGCCTCGTCTAAGGGTTTACGTAACCCAAAATAAATCTTACATCCTTCTACAAAAATCAATGTGTCGTCCATATTCAGGATTACTGGTCAAATATATACTTTTGTTAACTGCTGAGGGCACTAAGTGGAAGGTCGCGTGGTTTGGAGGCAGAAGAATTAATGCACAGTGGAAGCGAATCAATCACACTAGGCATACATCTTAATTCAATACAGACTGGACTGAAATCAGTAAACAAAATGAGCAAGTGTAATCCCAAAGTTCATCGGCACACAACGAGAGTTCAGGATGAACGGTGAGTGTCAATTATTACTATTCACAAAATGGACAGTCGCTTTTTTCAAAAAAACACTTGGCTTTCGATGTTTAACGCGATCAATCGTAAAGAATGATTCATGCCCATATTGTGACTGGAGGAAAGGCGAATCTCACGATTCCAACGCCAGCGTTTATGACGTTTGTGAGAAAATGTATAACATCGTGAATATTGAATCAGGTGTAACGTATATAATCATATTGCATCTTTTATGTAATTTTCTTCTACATTTTCTCATAGAGATGGGATATTTTTGTTTTTGTTACGACACCGCACTTTGGTTTAACCGCGTGCCGGTTTCTAAAAGATAAGCTTAATGAACAACACTGTTTCATATGTAATCTACCCAACACTTTGAATTAGATTTCGTTGGGGATAGCAGCATATGACGTCTTATGAGGTAGTCAATCTTACACGCGCTTTAGGACGTCATGACGGGCAGGACAGAAAGTGTACTGAAACTCAAGTGTGTTATAAACCGTTAAATGGCACCGTTGAGTTTATTAACACAAACCACCCATTAGATTACGCCTGCCATTGGTTGACCTGCTAGGTAAAATGTATAAATACGCGTAAGTGTCTCAAACTTATTTGCCCATCAATTATTGTTCACATTTTCAATTTCTGTACCAGCATGTTCAAGTGCATTTTATCATACTGTGTTGAACGGTATACATTATCTTCAGTTTGCTCTTCGTTTCCGTCAATATTATGTTAACTATTCGTTTATACACTTTCATCCACATATACAGTTAAGCTTGCTTTTGGTCTTGGCTTCCTTACTTATCATGGGCATTTGGTTTCTTCTTTACCATTGATCCTGAAACATAAGCAAGCAAAACACTACTAGGGTACAGAGTATAAAAGAGGAGGTTCTGTCTTCATTGAACTCTATGCCACTGAACCTCTTAACAAACACGAAATACCAAACCATACGATTTTTTTGTTGAACAACAGATGAGAATGTATGTAATACTGCCCACTTTACGAGGCACATCAGTTGCGTGAAGTTGCGCTTTAGGGTGTTCTTAGGCTGCACAACCTAGTTTGAGTAATCAGAGTTGACCGATTGCAAGCACTAACGATCTTAAGTTAGGGAAGAACCATGAACAAGTGCTTACAGAGGTATGTCAGGAGATGAAAATAATATGCTTAACCAGCCTTCTTTTGCTTCTTGGAGTCTACCATGGACGATAATTTCATATCACAAATTTGTCTACCATTAATCCAAGAAATCCCACTGGGTTATCCTAGTGGACAACAAGGGGACTGCCACTTGAGAATGCATTGCGGTTCGTTAACTCTTGCTACATACGATTTAAGTCTCTTTCTTTCAGTTTATTTCTGTATCACTCACCATCCAAATTCCAGTTTCGAACCTGTCCATGAATCCTTCTAAACCTGCGATGATAACCAACACTATTTCACATTGAAGGTTAGTAGAGTGGAGTTGCTTACTTATCGGTGCTGCTTGCCTAAATCTTTTCTGAATATGCAGCGAAACGGACTTATGTTTTTATTTGAGGTCGTCGACTTTCCGTTGAAGAATTATGCAAGATGCTCTTGCACAATGAAGTCTTTGAGGCAGTAGACCACGATTCACTCACTCAGGATTGTGATAATTCGTTCATTGACCTGGCTGTTTCGAGGGTTTTGGGGTGAACAGTTTGTGTTCTGGTGTCTACTAATTGTATGTGAGTTGAAGAAATCAGGCTTGAAGCACTGCAAGACACAAAAGAGGTGAAAGTCTTAGATATCAAACTTAGTCTGACTAACAAATCAGTATCCGTGAAGAGGCAAATAATTCTCTATACGATTCTGGTTTAAAAGTTCCCAATATCGTAACAAACAAAGACAGCGTGGAATCTATTTGAATCGTCCGTTTGGGCTTGACACACAAATCTGACAGCAAAACCTTTAAGCTTGTGGTAATTATCGCTTTACATTAAATTTGCCTATGTTGTATAACGTACGTGGACTACAGTGGAGAATGAGAATATAATGAGGATCTTACCTGGTTCGAGGACCGACTAGAAGATTGCTTACTTTCGACTAAAGCTCACTCGGAGTATTCTGTTACAACCTTCCCCTTTTTGGGTTGAATAATTCATTTTCAACTGATTGTAAATTTTGTGGCGAGATGCATTTTGGAGGCGTCGGTTTATCAGTACAATTTTGTTTTACAATTGCCTAATAACTAGTCATGAATTCAACAACTTCCACTTTTTGTGTTATTGTTTTTTCATGAAAACATTGCTGGCATCACTTCTGAAGGGCATCACTTCTTGCCATAAAAGTGTGAATATATGAAAGAGTAACTTGATAAAAATTAACTCACAAATGATTAAAGTGGTTTGACTCTGTTGATAGCTGCTCATTTCTCTCAAAAAACTCAAGGAACTAGGGGTAGTATTAAGTTTGCAACAGTGGTATTCCCAATTTATCTCCACTTTCCGTCGAAGTGCTGAGTGTAAACGTTAACAAGTTCTGAGGATAGTGTCTAGTAGGTTAACATGTCTTCCCGATCTAGTTAAATTTCTTCATCCATCTTCATTCTGTGTCCATGCCCTCTGAAGTTACCTTCATCAGTCGGTGTAATTAAAGGAAACCGGTGACATACCACACAGAAACTAACTGGAGCTGAACACAGACACATCAATGGTTTATTGAACCTTTGTAAGAAGTCATAGACACTTTCAGGAATACGGTTTACTAAATGGACAGAACAGGAAACGTTGAAATTCGTATACCATACCGACAATCCAGTATTCAGGTCTCAAACTGCCATGGTGAAAAGATGGAGAATCGCTGTGAGGGATCACGGCCATTTGATTGTGAATAAAACTGCTAAAAACATTCATTGTAGGGTACTATTCCTCGACTTTTACACTCGTTCGAACTTTCCGGTTCCACAGTACCAGTTTCTAATGCCGATCTAGCCAGAGATACATACGGACATTTTGCTTTTGTGTTATTGGCAATTAAAAGTGGTTAGGACTGCAACTAAAAAATATAAATTGTTTCTGGCAGCACACGTCGATCAAGTTAGAATCCCCTGTCTAAACGACAGGTTACTGAAATTTCCCATGTAGCAAAAGAAGGCTTTGGACTGTTTGTATTCTGTACGTATGAAAAGTGAAAATGAATGACAAACTGACTAAGCTTATTTGCTAGTGATCTGAATCCAACGGCAACATTAGTCGTACATTGGGAATATGCCTGAATTATCGACAGGAATTCCCGAATTTGTCGTCACGATGGGTGTCTTGGTTGTGTAACATACAAGCTGGCCGCTTCTACTCTGATTGTCCGTCGCACTTACGGACCAATTTTGGGGCAACGTGGAGACACCGGGGGACAGCGTTCTTCCGAAGGAGGGGTTCCAACAACAATCCTGTAAAAGGAAACAATACAGACAAGCATGAGCCAAAGGCCCAGTAAGCCATGCACACGACTTACACAAACGGAAACTAAAACGGCGTCAACAACACAGCAGCACGCTCTCGTCACACAATTCAAATTCAACCTGTGCGCGCTTGCTGGTTTCGACCGCACGTTACAGTTAATTTCTCCTGAGGCCTGGAAGTGACAAAACGCTCCGACTTCGTGCAAGTTGTATGCATTAGCAACCATTGATTCTTATTTCTAGTGATCTGAGTTTAGGGTTCGTGCTCTTCACAAATTGTTCAATGGGGTGTACAACTGAGAACATGGCCAATAGCCATCCACATTCTTGATTGATAGCCTTTCGGTTAGCTGAGTGAAAACCACTATATATGGATATTTACTGATTGCAAACAGACTGCCCTAATCACTTAATCAAGCCTTGGATTCAATGAAAACTAAAACCATCATATGTACATTATTTGCAAGTATTCACAGAAAGGTGTGTTATTTCGTGCTACGACTTCGCAGTGCTGACCGCAATATTATACATGACAGCTTGGTCAAACTTTCAGACGGAAGATCGTTGAGTACCTATCTTCACAGTTCAGTGTCTAGAGGTTGTCTTGAGACCGTCCTATGGAACTGCTCCGATGAATTAGTGCAAACGTATGGTATGCAGTTTATAGCCCGGAAGAGTTGTCTGTGCACAGTCGACACATCGATCAAATAATTTGTCGAAATACATGTCAGTCTGATTCAAATTCTATTGATTCTGTCAAGACTAATTCAGTACAAATGAACTTAATCCGCTGCACAATACAAACACAAGCAGACATTAACTCAAACCTCAGCTAAAACTCGTACGTTGTTACAGAAAACCGAAAGCGATGTGTTTATTAGTTGTCGCTGCTTGAGGAGGCACATCTGTGAATCTGTTAAGCATTAGGATATTAAATGAACTTGCGTTAACAGTCTGTCTGAACAGATACACCATTATCCGTGTTGGTATTATTACTTCCGATTCACTCTCAGATAAGGTTGTTACATATTGTCAAGTAATGCATTTCACACCTTATTGAAAACACAACCGCATTTCAACACTTCCACTTAGAGGATGAACATACGATTTATAACACTAGACCCGGTAATGTGAAGCACATCAGGGAACTTAATATAGGGAGAAAGTGGCTTGAAGTTGAAAGAACGATAAGGATGGATCGAAGTATGTTTTATCGGAAAAGCCTAACAGTTCCTGCGCACAGTTTAGACGTGCCCAACGGTATGTGATGATCAGTAAGTGTAAGTCTGAAAAGTTTAAGTACGCAGAATCTATAAATCATTCCCTAAGCTAGGCAGCACACTCTAGTGGTACCCACTAGGGTGTCAAGTTGATATTGGTGGTTCCGTGATTTATACATACAACCAGTGTCACACTCACTCATAACTTTCCTCAATGGGTTGGTAATGGGAAGAATGAGGATAGCAGGAAAAACTTACCAGAATCTCTCAAGGCACCTCAACAAAACATTCTGCGTCTTTCTCACGCTGTGAGATGTATGTGACTTTGTTCATCTCATCCTAATCACTTAAACATCTAAGTTTCCCCTAGAATGCTCCAAAGACTGGATAATTACTCAGTCACGACTGAAACAACTCATGCGTAGTGAATAAACAGATATTTGAAAAGAAACAAATAGTAAATTGTTATCTTAAATTATTTTACCAGTGATGACATTCCTTTAATTAATACCGCAAACGTAGAAACTTTTTCAGTAAGTTGATTATCGAGCAGCAAGGGTGTACACAATCCTAGGATGGATAACACAGCTGAATTGTTAATTTGTAAACAACAACATGAGGTACGCGAAAAATTGTAAACTCGAGATTTGCATAACCACGTTTATACTATGGTTACTGGTGTTAAAGTTGAGGCAATTTCATTGTCACAAGATGCATAATGTTTTTCGCATTTAATCTAAAAGACAGTTATTTCTTCGTCAGTAGATACCATCCAGGAGTGATGAAATGTGCATCAAGCGGAGGTGTCCCGTACGAGGAAATGTACAAACCATGGTAATCTATACATGAACACACTTGTAACAGTAACATCGAAATCACTTGTTTGTGCCCCCACAGTTCCGTGCCTGCATCGAGTGGCCACATAGTACTTATAACCGATTCGTCTCCCTTTTAAACACTCTTGTTATACTCTAGAGTTATGACATTGCGATAACCATTGGTCACCGTAACTGGATCACGTTGTGCATCTAACAAAACATCTCCCGAATTGGGTTGAAAGGTCTTAATCGTACAATGTGGCAAATTTGAAGTTATTGCTTGGGTACTTATAAGTGGTGGGTAGCAAGGTGTTTGACAACGAATTTACAAATCACAGTTTCCTCCTCGTACGGGACACCTCCGCTTGATGCACATTTCATCACTCCTGGATGGTATCTACTGACGAAGAAATAACTGTCTTTTAGATTAAATGCGAAAAACATTATGCATCTTGTGACAATGAAATTGCCTCAACTTTAACACCAGTAACCATAGTATAAACGTGGTTA
>LOND01002587.1:52402-64772 GCA_014220965.1 Paragonimus kellicotti
CAGTGAAGATGATTTGTCCTCAAAATGTTTGTGAAAACGGTACATTTGTCGTCGCCGAAGGTCATATCATCAGGCTATAGTCCGAACGAAAATCCTGGCCACTACCATATAGCGCACCACTGTGAGGTGCTTTTGACTATTCATTTCCACTATCAGTTATTCGGCATTTGAGTGGTTGGGCCAGAGATTTCGAATTCCGTAGCGCTTTACATGAATCAGTATTATTTTACGGAATCTTTTTTCGTTGTTTATATATTGTTTTCGGCTAGTTTGACCTCTATAATCGTAGTGATCTAAAGACAGTTTATGGAAAACAACTGTTCTGTGAACTAATGGGAGTTTTCATGCGAAGTACACGTTACATAGTAAGTTCGCTTCTTTTTTTTACAACTGAATAAGAATGCGACTTCACCATGGTTAACTTGTCCGCCGATGGTAGGCCCTACTGGCTACTTGTAGAACGTAAAATTGGTGGTCATCTCATTGTTATCAGTGCGGTGGAATCAACTTGTATGTTTTGCATTGTTTGAGGCAAAATGTGACGTACAGTTACAGATCGCATGTTCTCCATCACTCCTTTTCATAATTTAGGTCTCAGATTATGTTTGTTTCTTGCCTGAGTCTCAACGTTTTTGATTTTCCTCAGTGGAACCTCGAGAGTTCCCCTAAACAGCATCGATACTTTGTGTGCTTAAACAGCTCCTACGTGTTTTGCTTGCCGGCTGTCATCCGGTCACAGCATACGCTTGTTTTGTTTATATTTATCAGTTGGTCTAATACATCTCTGCGAATATTCAAAAATTAGTGTATACACTTCGTCCTCAGAAGTTGTGCTGCTTCTCATCACAGTCACATATTGTGATCAGGAGAGTAAGGTCTTTTTTATAACTATCAAAATAGGTGTCATTGCTGTTGTTCGCTTAAGACTGAAAGAAGTTAGAAAAAGCTACCCGCAGATGTAAGAGCACTTTAATTCCCAAACTGTTGATCGTGACCGCAGGTATATTATCCAATTTAAGAGAACTAATATAGCTTCAATTACATCCACTGCGTATAATAGTTGTCAGAACCGGATGGCATTGTCTTATTCGCTGCGACCTGCGGTTATTCAGGACTCTCACTGTCAGCTAAGGCAGAGTGTTGAGTCATTGGTTCCGGATGTGATCCCCAAAGAATACCCTATCTCCGGTTGCTTTGCCGTCAGTAAAACATTATGCAGAGTAGACTCGGGGTGATGCCCTTCAAATCAACCTTCTTCCGCGATATAAATGACCGAAAGCATCAGAAGTTATCGCTGCCGAGACATGTCACCACTCATTTTCATCTCCTCTCGCGTATCTCTCGAAGCCAAAAAAACTGGTTGACATTGGCACTTTTAACGTCTACGCTTTTTGACAAGTAGGTTAGCGAGCTGTTCTGGCGAACATCCTGAAACTGGATGTGTGTTTTCTCTCCGAGACACTGTTACGATCCTAGCATTTTCCTTCATTTGAGTTCGCCTCTAGATAATGCTATGGATCAGCATTTCTTTCTGAGTGTCTCCTGGTATGGGGAAGTCGAATCCGGCTGTCAAGCTGAAGTGGCGATGGCGCTGAGTTCCAAGGTACGGCAGAACCTGCTGGTCTGGATCCCGGTAAATGGTCGTCTGTGTGCTATCAGACTTAGCGCTTCAGTCGAAGTCGGTCAACACAGGCCAGAAAGACGTTTGTTTGTTTGCATATGCTTCAATAGACAATAGTTCGAACGTGGTCAGGAATGTCCACGATGCCCTGTTCGATCTCCTGAGGTAAACTAAGCACTCGGACTTCGTTGTACTTGTTAGTAATACGAACACACAACTCGGTCGTCTTACTCCTCTACTCCATAGGCTGAGCGGTTCGGAAGGTCTGTTCGGTGTCCGCACGTAACACACTGACAATGGCGAATGGATGTTACAATTATGCGCATCTCACGGACTCTGTTTACCGAGTTTTACACATCAGCACAGAGGGGACAATGTTTCATGTGAAGATCACCACGTGCAACCCAACCATAGACGCACATTGGTCATATCGCTGTCAGTTGCCGGTGACTTCGTTCCACTAGAGATTGTCATCCATTTTGGATGACTTTACCTGTGCCCTTGTTCGTGCTCGATTTGTTTTGTCGTTTGCTCGGCGATCATCTGTTCACAAGCCTAGAGTACGCAATTGGAAATTGAATGACTAGGGTACACGAATCACCTATCAAACAGCACTAGCAGACAGACTGCTCGGATCACAGCGGTGGAGTGACCTAAACGAGCACTGAATAAATATATCAACGGTTATGCGAACCTCTTTTGAAGAGGTCTATTCCAAAGGATTACTGCAGATACGACGGAATTGGATCGTTGCTGATTCAATAGAAATTATGAACAAACATTGACTGATCCCCCTGATTCTGACTATGGCAATGACCGCCGTAAACTGATACGCACTGTTACACAGAATCTAATTAAGGACCCCGAGGCTTAATTCTCCGAACGAACCAAGTGTATGGAGCGTTCACTTTTAATAAGAAATAGTCGGGTGCTCTTTTTTCCTGAGCCATGGTTACATCGACCAATGTGACTGATGTGAGACTGTGTGAAAAAGGGGACTGGTGAGTTCACAGTTTGTTTTGGCGAATTGACAGATGGACTGAGCACTTTAAGGATCAGTTCAGCTGGCTGAATTAGTTCATTCGGTTGTGGATTGTGGAGATTGTGTGGTTGGTTATGACATTTCCGTTGATCCTCCGTCAGAAACCGAATTGGCTTCGACGTTTTAAATATTGATACATAGTAAAGCCCCAAGTGTCAACCTTCTTCTTGCGGCGCTTTTCAAACCTGTCGGTAAAAGATTGTTGTCTTGACTGACTATACACCTCCGTTTCATACGGGAAACTGAAGAAATGTCCATAAGTGGCACTTGTCGAGAGTCATTACCATTTTCAAATAAAGGTTCCAGAACATCGTGTGACAACCACAGAGGTTTTAGTGTTGTCTATATCGCATCCAAGACGTCCATGGGTCGTATAATGCGGCGGCTTCTGAACCTCAGGACGAATCATGTTGAAACAGAACAGACAGGTTCCCGATCTGGTATGTCAGTTTGTTGAAGCTGCCGTGTGCTCGCCCAACGGATCAGATTGCGCATTTGTGGGTAACCATCTCGAGTGGTGTTCCACAAGAGTGTCCGATCTCTTCCATTCTTCTTCAACATTCTGGAAAGAGCATTTGGAGGTTCAGGGAAGTAGAGCTCCTACTAGGTAGTAGGCTTGGTTGGCACTGAGTATGTGGACGACGTTACTCTACTTAGTTCTTCTGCAAAAAGCATTCAGACCGTGCTGAACCCGTTAGCTGGTATAGCTGTTCTTTGGTTGTGTACTTTGCACCTTCTATTTGTAAAGTATCGTTACAAGAGTTAGTTCGTGCCGTCCCTATAATTGTTATTGCTGACAGGCCGCTCGAGGACTGTCGATCATTTTACCTATCTGGGTAGTGTATTCTCATCAGTATATTAGACTACGGACGAGGATGCCGAAAGCATGCAATGCATTCATAAACCTCCGTCAATTGTGGTGTTTCAGAAACGCCTATTTGTTGATTAACTACACAGTTCATAATGCGTGTGTACGTTCACTCCCGCTCAATGGATCAGCGACATGGCCCATTCTTTCGGAAGAGGCATACAGACTCTCGGTGTTTGATCACCGTTGTTTCCGCCAGTTTGCATATACAAAATTTGCTAACTCCGTGAGTAACGCGGTAGTCCGTCGATTCTTAACTGGGAACTATGCAAGTGCGCGATTAACAACTGATATAGTGAAAATTTTCGTTGCTTGGATCACGTAGTCCGTATGTCGACTGAACGTCTGCCGCACCATTCGTTGTTCATTGTGGCCGATGATGGTTGGAAAAGATCGTAAGGCGTTCAAGCGATGATGTGGTCATGTGCAATGAAAGTCTTTGCCGTTTTACTGAGCAAGGTGGATAACTGTTTTGTACTTGGTTGTGGAGCTCGCGACCATCTACACCTCTGTTTGGAAACTCTATCGGACATAGCATTGTGTCGCAGTCAGTGGCAAGCCTGTACCCGCAGACTTGTTTTGTGAAACTCAATTGCTCTTGTTTGTTTATTTTCTTTTTCTTTGCTGTGCATTCATGTTTATTACTCTGCAAATCCGTGGATCATTGTTTGGATCAACGGTAGTCCGGACCATTGTGCCCCCGGGCGCGGCTTAAAGCTAAAGATGTTTGATTGACTGATGAAAGCTCAGACTGTTCCGTTGAGTAAAGTGGGTAGGTGTTGCTTTCCCGGTTATGGTCCACGTGTCCTTTAAAATCGCTGGCTAGAAGTACTGTTCGAAAAGGCAGTATGCTGCCGTCAATGGCATATCTGCATTCATACCTTTTCTTTTTACTCCTCTCAGACGTACAAAGTTTTTATCTTTTTCAATAAATTTTTCTTCTAAGTTGTTCTACATAACCGTTGAACTGAGCGGCGGTGCTGGTCACAGTGCCCTTGGGTTAGGCTCATGGCTGCTGGGAATGAATAAAGGATTCTTTGGTCTGTGGTTATCTCTATCTTGTCTGTGTGTTCATCGACTCTAACGAGTAATGTGGTCACAACTGCTGCAAGTAAGGACTTGATCAGGCTTCGCGTACGCACAATTGAACGTCGGTTCCGGCTAGGTGGCCCTATTAGGTTGGATGATTCTTTTAGAAAGACAAACGCTGTGTTATACAAAGCCTTTAGTGTGCAATCTCAAGGTTCCCAAATGTGATACACACCAGACTGTAAACGTCGTCGGACGTTTTCATTTGCACAAAATGTAAGCCGTGTAGTTTGTTATACAAGTGAAATAAAACGAGTAATGCTCATTCTTTTGCGTATGCAGTCTTGACTTATATACATTCCTCTATCCATTTTCTCCCGCAGACACATTCTGTCAATGTTTGAACAGATGAGGCCACCTGGTTCATCTCATAGGGTTTTTGGTTCGCAGCTCTCTCTTTTCTTGCAATNATTTCGGGTAGATGTTCATCGATGTCCTTTTTATGAACTAGCTGTTTGAACCCATGTTTCAGGTGTAAATTAACGTCTTCACCGATGGTCCGTTGAAGCTTGTTTGTGTATGTGTAGGCACGCACGCCTACGTGTAAGACCACTTCCTAATCCCTTATAGAAAGCATTACTATGCACTCCTGCACGTAGATACCTTTGCGTTAAATTTTCAGTTTTTCTTGCTAGCTTAAAACCTACCATTATAGTCTCTATTTTTCGTTCCTGAGAGATGGGGATTTCAATTCCATACTAGTCTGTCGTCTGACATACCAGCAATCGCCGGCTGGAACACAAGTACTTCCACTCAGATCTCTTGGATATACACTGGACACAGAGTATATAAGGGGAGCTGCAAGTGGTGCAGCGCGAATCATTTGATTCATGTTTTATGTGCAGCAACGGGTTCAGAACATATATACGACGGAAGAAGGTTTGATGGAATACCCTTGGATTATGTAAAACGTCATATGACTCCAAGGATCTATGATGTAGCCAATCGAACGACAGATAGCCAGTTGTAATGATGAATTCTTTAGAGTTCCACACGTCGTTACAAATCAAATATTAACAGTGGACTGTGTCGTCAGACCGATGGAGAGGGCTTTCCATTGCATAGTTCTATGGACAAACCGATGCATCAATAATTTGATCAGTTTACTGACAATGTATGCTTGTGTCGACTTTGCGTGGACGGGATTTTCGTTTTGTTGAAATATAAACACGATTTACCTCCTGTCGTTTGCTCACCCAATCAGGCGCATTTCTCACTCATTTTTACTTCGGGAACGCAATCTGAAGATTCTTTTAACTATAAACCTGAAAGGACGTCCAAATGAAAATAAGGCAGCTTTAATAGGTTTGTGCCACCCAAAACGAACTCACGTCTTATTCGTTGTCTAACCAGTTTGGTAGTGATAATGTATTCTGCAGATTGACTTAACCAGGACCTAAGAACGATCATTACTATGTTAAGCGGAAATGGCTACGTTGATCGTTTTACAACCCGAAACATGGCCGTAATCGAGCCGCACAGTCTGATTACCATAATAAAGAAAAAAGCCACATTTACTCATTTTCCGCTGAGCATTGGCATTACAACAAAGATACTCAACCGTCGCTTTTATCGGCCCTCAAATGCGCACTTCCAACGGCAACACCACACAGCTGGTTCCTTCCTGCTATCGTTCAGTCTGGATCACAGACTCATTGCCCTCAACCAGTCTATGCATTTGTACTCGCTATCTTGCTGTTGAATAGCAGAATATGCAAGCCACGCGAGTTGTTTGTCTAAACGGGCCAAATAACTTTTTCCAATGTCGCTCGGGACTAGTGTGACCGAATCTGTCAACAACTCAATTGCGAAATTTCTAACCGATACCGACTTTCTGCTTAACTTCACCCAGGCTTTTTGCACAGTCTAAAAATTTCCTCGTCAGCCACCCTGACTTGTTCAGCCTGCAGATTTAGCCACCGTTGAATTGCAATGCCATTCAGTTGTCTTATCTGACCCTTTGTTCTTACATAGCTGGGGCTGTAGTTGTCAATCCGGGGCACCTCTGGCGACAGAGAGGTATCTCTCAGATGCTTAAAGGTCGCGTATATAAGGCGACAGTGAGGGCTGTATTACTTTACAGCAAACAGAATTTTCTGACAACATGCTACTAGGTCCTAGTATTTTCTCCCCAATGTCGCTGGTGCAACACAGGAGCTAACGGTGTTGCTTGACGAGCTATCCAGCCAATGTCCGTACAAGGACAATCTTCGCTGGTCCTGAAAAGATTATATCGCGCCACGCACTTCTGAATCGAGCCATCATTGCATGGATTCGGCCTTGTACCCGACGTTAAGAATATCTAGCCGCGTTTTCGGTTAGCTTGATCATCGGAATCATTCCAGTAATGTGGAGTTCCACTCGACTTTTAATTATTCTTGTTTGCTACATGCTAAGAGAACTTATCATTTGATTGTTGGGCGTGGTTGTGTTATTGTTCTGTTCCTCATGTTCCAAATCTGTTTTCCACTGAACCCGCGTTCTCCAGCGGTTTTATATCCGAACCGTTTAACGCATGCAAATGCATATGGTTTTTCAAGTTCTTACAATTTTTACCTTTCCTTCGCTTCTCCAATGTATTTTTTCACTAAGATTTGACACCTTACTACATTCGCCATGTAGTCGGATTTTCTCAACAACATTTTCAGTCCAATCACGGTTCACTCTATCTCTTTTCATTTGGCCAGCCCGGTTGTATCGATCGATACAGCCGAACTCCCGATGAACGTCAATTCGTGATTGCAGCTGTGGCTTCAGCGTTGGAAGCCCGTGGACACGTGATGGACGCAATCTCGCTTTATCAGCTTGCCGCGAACAGTGGTCACGAACAGACACGTTATTATCAAAAGGCTGTTTCTCTGACCAACTATCTGCTAGCCGGTCTTGTGGCTACGGAGAACATTGCTGGCTTGCTACAAACATCCGGCCCGCGGGCTGTTGGACACCCAGACCGGAGTTTAGTTATTCGGGTTGCGACCAAGGTGAGCATATATTTGGTTGTCGGGCTCTTTCGGCCACTTGTTCTTTCCGGGTTGTATATGCTAACTACAATGAGCTGCACGAACTTTCATCCGCAAATTTGAATCAGAGCTCTTATTTTCGCGATGTCACTGTGATTTCAGCCGTTGGTTGATTATGGATGGTCGCAGTGCTTCCCTCAACTGGCGACTCGTAATAGAGTGGTACCAAAGTAGCAGTTCGATTACTGCTACTGCGCAATCCATGCCGTACTTTTTGTAAAATTATTTTAAGCCATTTGGAGGTATTCAATACTCAGCTTGCTTGCGCTCAGTTTTTGCATGTACGTCTTTTCAAACAAAACTCTGAGTTTAATCGACTTTTATCTCTTGCTTTTCTGGGTTATCTACAATACTGTGTCTGATGTGGAGCACCTAAACATTAACTCATTGCCTAACAGTCTGGCGTTGTTTGTTGTGATCAAACCCCATATCATACTTAACTTGAACCAATGCAATAAAAGCTCAATTGACTTGGACCATCGCCCAACTCAGATGCTCCCGTTTTGGTTATCACCAGTCGATTGCACTCAATTCATTCGTCATCCATATACGTAGCATGTACCAACACGAACGGTTCCGTTTTCTGTATGCACACGCTGAAAACTTGTCTGTTTACAATATTTTACCACTATAGCCGCTTGTATAAACTGATTGGAAGATCAAGGACAGCTATTTTTTTTATCAGTTCCAACATTATTACTTCGCCTTGATTGTGGTTTCGTGAACCCTATTTTTCTCTGATACTCCAACTGAAAATGAATGTCTCTGTTTTGGCACTTCCATTGTTAACTGTGCATATCGTGTTTCTGTCCACTTCCTAAAGCTTGCTCATCGTACGCGACAGTCCGACTGCCTCAGTTTCGGCTCGACGGTGGACGAACCTGCGAATGACCTCGCTTTTGATGGTCCATCTAGCCTAAAGACATTGTTCTATCTGTTGGATTTAGCCACTTTCTTCGATTTGGTTCAAGCGGAACAGTGGCAACAGGCCGTAGACCACGTAGATCAGCTGGGTCTCTTTCCCACCAACCCTCAGTTCGAGCAAGTCGAATCCAAGGTGATGCTGTTCACTCAACTGCCCGACTACGTGCGTCGTCCGCTTCCGGCTGCATTGATCGCACTCATGCGATGCCTGGTTACCATCGCCAGTAGAAGCCGAAGCGTGCCTTTGAGGCAAGTAATTTCAGTTGCTGGTCTTCTGTTTCTTTTCCGGCTACTGTCTCCAGGGTGTTGTTGATCGCTTAACCACATATTTTGTGCGTGTCAGCTTGGCACTTTGGTTCGCACTGCTGCATGTTTTATAACTGTAAACAGTAATGGGAGGTCACCCGCCACTATGGCTTTTTCCGTTTGGCTGCAGAAGTCCATCTGTTAATCTTTGAGCACAGGCTATTCAGTCTCGCATGTTGTTAACAGGTTGGGGTGTGGTAAGACGCCCATTCTTATCTCTGCGACCCGTATCGTTCTTGAAAGTTGAAGAGTTATGGGCCATATTTTTGTGGTGATGGAGTTGAGGGCGACCAATGAATCTTTATCTACTCGGCATCAATGACTGCAGACTTTAGGGCAGTAGTAATTCTGTTCTGATCCGTGTAATCTACGATAATTAGAGATGGCTAGCGCATGAGTATACGGTATACGAATCGCGAACACGTCGTGGAGAACGTACTGTTACCCAAAACCCTAAAAGAACACCACCCTGAAATTCAACCGAGGATGCTTACTCTCAAACTGAGGGTAACGTGACAAGCCAACGTCCATATATTTATAAATAGACTTTGATTTTCCCGTGAGAGTTCCACATTAATTGATACAGTAAGTGTGAAATCGACCACTCAGAAGACGACGGAGACACGTTCACCAAAATTGAATTCCAGCACATTGTAACATGAAAAGGTAAGATTGAAATCGCAATATTTTTCGAATAAATCTTGAATAATATTGCATTTCGAAGAAGAATAGAACTTTCCTCAACAAGTTTGCTTTGTTGTGTGTATCGTACTCTGAGTGCTTGTTCGCCTCTGTCAGTCTCCTTCACATTTCTACACAAGTTGCGAACAAGTGAAATGAGTATATTGTCAAATGTTACCTACATCATCGTCTTCGTGTGTGTTCTTGTTCGTATGTGACATTTCCGGTTGTACAGTTAGGGNATAGCCATTTGACGTTGTCAATGGTTGAGTTCTTGCTGCCATTTTGCGGGCTTTTCGAGGGATGCTATCGTTATTTATATTAAGGTTGTTCTCGCTTTCACTAGTTTTTTGTAGTTATGATTCTATCTAGCGTCCTACTTGTGTGACACCTGGGTCACCCCCAACATCAATCTCTTGTTAATGCCGCCTTAGCAGAAAATGTCAGTTCTTTGTATCCCCTGATTTCAAGCATACAACCAGGTGACCGATTGAGCCTCACTGAACTATCGCGTTGTTTATCAACCGAATGGAGTTGTCATACGTTACTCAACCGATCACACGCACAACGTGAATAAACCGGTCATTTGACTCAAGTCACACCAGTACGTGTCACCCTAGGCATGACGACTCATTCAGTTGACCCGTGGTTTCACGCGTACGGTCACCTGGCCACCCATTTATGCCGTGTGTAAGTGACATTGATCCGTTGACAACTGTTTGCCCAGTGTTTGAAGGTGATGGTCTACCACCTCTGCTGAATGATGCTTTGGGGAAGTTGGCGTGCATGCGCTTTACTGTCTTGTTTGTCATAAGAGTGGTGCTATTAACGACGTCTGGTTTAATGACTATTGCTAAACCCCAAATCGGTTAACCAAACGGTAGCCGTAGTTACGAGTTAGCACTGTTATCAAGGTTTGCAGTAGGTTATCCTAAGCATGTTTTCATTATCATCGCTGGCTGCACATCAGTGGTTGACACCAATCTCCCTCACACAATCATGAGAAAAGATGGAAAACAATCTCTAGTTTAAAAATAGTGTTCGCTGAAGGTTGATTTGGTACAATTTTCTACTTGATGGGCATTGCTAAACGGTCAGTTTTGTGTGCTGTGTCCACTTATCAAAGCCTCCCTGTTTATCACTCAACCTACTTCGTCCCCCTTTGTTTTCAGTTTGACCTCTTGTTGGGCTGTGTTGCAGACTCTGGTGTACGAAAGGTAAGTCTTCCATCTGCTTCCTTTCCTGTATGACTCGGCGGAATAATGTGACTAGCACTCAGTTCGTCTTTTTATAGGTATTCTGTTTATAGTTATTTATTCTATTGTAATGACTTCTTGGGCTTTCCCACTATTATAACAATCTGAGTGACATCTGAACTTGCGTGCGCCTAGTGGTGTGGACTGTTATTTTTGTCTCACAATTTTATTGGTATAAGTTCCGTACTAACGACGTTGTTTAACCCTGCAATGAAAGGTTTAATTCCCAACCCCATAAAGGAAACAACACTCTCAATGTTGGGATCTACATATCCGAAAATGTATGAAGAGGGGAAGAAGAAAGATGGGTGGTACATAGCTCTCGGTTACAAAAACTTTTAACCTGTCCATAACTGACCGTGACTTTTCTTCATCAATCAGGCGAACTCGTAATCACTTGTGATCAATGATTTATTGCATTTATGTATTCGTTTACGCATACGGAATCGGTGTCGTTATTAGACGGGGTACAGACCAGCAGGTCGGAAGCTGCTGTAATGCATCACCATGTTTGAATAAGCATACGGATTGACATTTACGCGTTACCTGGATGCTCCGATCAGTTCTGCTATCTCGACGTGATGGACGGATCTTATGTGATCCTTGTTGATGAGGAGGGCTTCGGTCCTGTTGGGTACAACAATACCAGACAGGTTGAATGCGAACAACTGTACGAAGGTCAGTTACACTCTCGGGTTTGTGCTTTGCATTGCTGACTTCCTAGGTAGTGGAACACGATTGTACGAATGTATGGTAGAACTATTTGCGTAATTGCAGCATCGCTGTTTTCAGAATAAAGACGCGAGAGTGAAAAAGAACCATTTCTGTCTTCCAACGGTCAATCGTATCCTCTGGGCCCTATTATCCTATGTGGTTGATGAATCTTCAGTGTTACTCGGAGTATGGTTATGTTTACCACACCCAGAGGAGATGAGAATCAGGCATCAGTTGTTTTATTCACTACATCTCCTCACAAGGCTCTTCGTTCACTGTCGAATGAATCAGATTCTCAAGTCCTTTAGCTCAACTTAATTTACAGCAAAACGATTAGGATTTAACGGGACTCATTCTCGTTCCGAGAGTTCCACAATTCAACTACTTTCAGTTTGTTATTCTGTTTCGGCTCGCCATTTTCTTCTCTTCCCTATATCCCCACATGACTTTGTACATAGTGGCTGTTTTCTGTGGCTGAGGCAGTATGCGAACCTTGAAGCTCTCTACTTCAGCTCTATCCAATAAGTTGGTTGGCAAGTTTCTCATGTGAGTACATTCTCCAATTTGTAAATTGCTGTGCAGTGTCTCTACGAGATACGACTGTTCCGCTCCTGTAGTGTTTTTCACGTCAGCTCATCACTAGTTGATTTTTAGCTCAAGCCCCTGTCTCTCAGATTGTCTGCTGGTGCTCAAACTGAATCTTGCAGTCGAATCAGACTGGTGATCGCATTGCAGTGCTCGTTCGACAAATGTTCGCTTGTTTGCTGCCAGACCAAGTAGTCTCCATAGTGTTTACTTGTACACCCAGACTCTCACCTATATCTTTCTCCTAGATCAGTTCCGTTATTC
>LOND01002588.1:0-14511 GCA_014220965.1 Paragonimus kellicotti
CGTGCGCGCTAACTAGTTTCGGTCGCGCGTTACAAAGGAGACCGAGTGCTACGACCTTCACAGGTGAACTACTTAAAGAATGTACCGAGGTACTCAAGAATAATGCAGGGTTTATACATACAAAAGTGCAACTAATGTAGGCTTGTGCAACCATTAACACGTACAGCCGAATGAATGTAATGGCTGCGGGCTGAGCGCAATTAAACCAAATAAAAGTCAACTGGGAACGAAAGTAAATATTGTGTTGACAGTTGTATAAAAATACTGTTAATCTGTAACGAAATTGAAATCACAAATCACCTCCAATAAGAAGGAACACATTGAAGACAGTCAAGATAATGACTTTGTTCTCAATTCCATCCTGATGAGTTGCAAACGGAAGTGTCGTCTAACAGCCTTGAACAGACGATTAAGTTCACCTCGATGTGCTCGCAATCGATGCAGAAATGCAGCAACGGTGGACCGAAACAGGTGGAAACCACCTTGACGATATATCAAAGTCAGTCGACAGATGATGACGGCTGAAAAGAAATTGACTGTTTCAAGGACATTTCCAAACTTTTGACTGGCATTAAGAAAACTCAGCATTTACATTCATATCAAACAATCGAGAACAAACGATATCGTAACATTGCTACGATGTACAGAAGTTGCTAACAGCCTCCAAATGTATTTGGTCATTTTAAATGAAATAATTGACAGCGTATGCACGAAGTAGAATTATGCAGTTGAATAAACCGAAGTACGCTTTGGTCATATAAAAAAAATCTAAAATGATCACGATAACCACAGAGTATAGAACAAACTTATTTTCATTGATTCATCATCAAACTAAAAACAACAAATTAAACTCAAAACTTTACACGAAAGCTTTCATACGGCCAACTGAAGAGCGATGGGTTGATGAAGTCAGACAAATCAGGGCTCTGTACAAACCAACACGCCACACATACGCGATCGATATGGACCTGCTTAACGGGCGAAGAGTCTGATCGATATCGGCGGCTGGCTCAAACGAAACGTTTTTAGGTGCGCAAGAGGGGGCAATAAATGTGACTTCCGATAGTTTCAGATGTGACCAGAATTCGATACTTAAATGACTTTGGCTGAGTGACCTCGAATCAGTAAGGCGAGCGGAGTGCAACTGTTACTTTGACAGAAAAACCACCGAGTGTCCTAATACGGCACTGCAGACTGACCTCCTTACTCAACTATTGGGCTGCAGTCGGTATTGATAGTAGACCGGTCCAGATAAGCGTTTCGTCGGACGGTCAAGATAACTGGATAGACAGATACAGGCGAACTGCAAGGGACCAGTCACAACATTAGTAAACAGTAAGTTGGTTGAATAAGCATACTGGGAATTGCTGCCCCGATTTGCTCACCACACACAATACTGCCCCGGTTGGTAAACCGTACCGCCAAATGTTACAACCGCCATCCAGTGTGGCTCATGCTTGTTTTTCTTTCCCTTGCCGTATGAAGTAAACAAGTTTTCTGCGCTCTGCTTATTACAAACAACGTTTGTACGGCACATCTAAAATGCATTCCTACTGGTTGCTGACATCAGGCGAGTAAACGAAATATTTTGCTTGTAAAGGCATTACGCTGTATGGAGCACGTTTACTTTCCATACCCATTTTTTGCACAGTTGGAACACCCCTCAGATTTAATCTGCTTTCGCTTTGTCTTCTTTAACGCCCAAACGTCTACTGTAAGCTGTTCCACGGTGTCTCTGAGTTATATGAGTTCCATGCTGCCAGGCAGGCTCTTCGTGATTGTCGTACCCACCGCTGCTTGCACCTGTTCCCCCGCAACATGCGACAACTAAACTGAACACCCGAGGTGAACGAACTTAGTCCTGCCGACGGTGGAGGCAGATCGTTGACAAATCGATGCGTCAGCAGCGGTTCTTATGTGCTGAGTTCAACTGATGAAATCTTCCATCCAGCAAGTCCTGGAAAATAACAGCGGCACCAAGCGGTCTATCCCGTATCAAGCCGGACCATCTTAAATCACCAAACGAGGAGAGTGACGAGCGGCTGGGCTCTTCAGTCCAGCCAACAAGGCTTCTTTACGACAGCACACTCAAGTTTCACAATTACACCTTCGCTTTGAACTCCACCAGACCTCAACGAAGACCACTTCAACCACGTTATCAGAATCATCGAAAAGATAAGAACGTCTCCGTTATTCAACGGCTGCAGCTGAGACAAGTTTACTCTTAAATGTGTAGCGCCACTAACCGCTACCTTCTGTGAACTACTGGTGTGGCGGAAACTGATAAACTGTATACGGGCTCGTCGGCGTCAACGAGGAAATTCGGTTGTACACAATGATTGTCTTAATCCTCCTATAGACAATCAATATTCGATTTCCCAGTAACTGTGATTCTAGACAACCCACCTACGTTCGTCTATGTGCAGAAAGGTTGAAGACGTTATGTCCAGTTCGTAAGAATCATGAGGGTAATCCCTAGTGAACGCATTCAGACAAATTACTACTTACTCCTGATGATATGAGTACTTCATTAAAGGAGTTTATACAAGAGTCTGCAAAAGCAGGCGTAAACACACAATCGAGCCGGAGAGAGATTGAATACGTGACATTTCAGTGTAAAATAATCTGCTGGTTGCAAGTGAGGGCTTACGATTGAGGGTTTCAGCCAGCAAATCAACTTTGAAAAGTAAACGGATATAAACGGCTTTCTTTCATACCAGGTGCAGATCATCCGTCTCATCTCGACGTCGCGTGACACTGTGTAAATCTCTCGATGTAATCCCATTTGTATTAACATGGCACGTATGAATGCCACTACGTCACTAACGGTACCTTCCAAAAATATTCTCGTGGATCTGTTAGTCAAACAACTGCCACGATTTTGTACTATGCACGTAACGAGAAACTGATGGAGCAAACACATTACTAAATCCAGGTATCCTTCGCATGCATCGCCCGCTGAATTAAGCCAACACAACACTTGGATGAATTATACACTCCCAAGTGAAGGGTAAGCAAAAATTCCATGTTCTGCGTAACAAAATAAATTTCCGAGGTAGACGAACACCTCGAATGGTTAAACGTCAGTAGGCAGGTTGTGGAATGTTTTATTGTTGACAAACAGGGCAATGTGATATAAAAGGCAGCGTAGGAGAATTTATACTTTGGGAGGCACAACTGCGAAAAATCTGGACTGCGGCTGGATTCGAACCGGCGACAGAAACAACATACAAAACCACAGCAAGCGCTCCACTGGCTACGCTACGAAACCACTCTATAGTTAGATTCGGACACTCACCAGCACCATTATCCCAAGCAGGATTTCTCAAACATTTCAAGCTAGAGTACAACAACGCCACGCTTGAGCATTAAACTTGTGCTGACGCTTAGGCACCCAATCGTTTGGACCAGTTGGTAGATTCCATGAGACAATGCATTAGGTGTGGCAACTGAGTCCAAATATGAACTTTGTGATCTCCCACCATGGTTTCGTGACTCAGCTGGTAGGATGCTGGTAGTGACTGTCGCTGGTTCGAATTCAACCGGAAACCAGATATTTCGCGACTGGGTCTTTTCCAAAGATGAATTAAGTAATTTGTTGAAAAAAAAATCACACAAGTGTGTCGAATGACGCAAAAGTCCACACCTCAAACATAGTAATTGTACTATGGATGAAAAGGTTAACCTTTCAGGGTGGACTGAATACTCCTCAGGCTAGAGGGTGGAATCTACGGTGACTGGACTCAAATCTGTAACTATCCGACTAGTAAAAGTAAAACCAAATCATCAAGCACTTCTTCCGTTACAACTATATTTAACATAAAGAGATTTTAAAATATACAACCGTGCAATAGATGTATCACGATTCACTATGACTGGTCATGGTGATGAAGTCCATCAATGTCTGATCATGTATAAGTACACAAGACAGCAAAGAGACGCGTCGTTTCTCTTCAACTGTCCGTCACGAAAAAGAACTTTGTGTGTCCCAAATTTCAGGTTGCTCGTTCAGTAGTGAGGTACACAGTTGGCCATTCCTGCTGTATTCAACTGGCGAAAAGTAACTGCGATAGAAACATCACAATGACTGCTCTATCTCCCGTGTAGCCTGTTCATACGATTCACAACTTTTAGTCGCAACTACCGAATGAAGGTGCCCTGAGTGTCATTTTTTTATTTATCCACAACAACGTTATGTCTCGATAAAATTGTTAGGGAGTCCATTTTTTCCGTCTAAAACCGCCTCCGTGCTCGAGAAAAACGATTAATCCAATCAGAATGAGCGGAACTGTCCAGAACGGTCGAGAGGTAACCTTGGTTATTTTTACCTGTCCGACCTTTATTCCGCTATGCTTATCGGTGGCTTAGTGACCATAACTATTTTTTTGGCAACTGTCTTCCAGAAATGTAAAGCAGCATTTTCCGGAAACAAATTATAGTAGAGCAGCCAAAAACGTAAACACGCATGATTTAAGGCCTGGCAAATTTCCCTGCATATAATCTCCTGTTCTGTAGTACGCACTTAATGATATGCAGAGAAATCTGCCAGGTCATAAATCGTGCACATTTACGTTTTTGACTGCCCTAATAAAAACCGTCTTTCTAGTTTCCGAATCGAGAATGCTTTTAGATCACTACGCACCATATAAATACCTTGTATTTTTCGCCTTGTTGCACATGTTTTGGGACGGAACAAATGCTTTTTGCTCGCGTCTTTTGATCAGCCTAGGCGGCAAATTACGGGGACAGTAGCGGTATTTTCGGGACCGAGATTTCCCGTGCCAATTAATACCAAGAGAAGAATCCGATTTTTGTCAAGCGCTTTGTTACATCGTGGACAAACCAGCATGATATCCTTTCGAGGGCTTACAACATTTGGCGACAAAATGACTCACAATGTCAATAACGTTCGAACAGATACAAACTCTCCTTCAACAGCGGCAGAAACAATTCGAGCAAGCGCAGTTAAAACTGATTGAAACACGGACACAGAAGCTGAGTATCTAGCAAAAGATAGCGGGGTTCAACGAATTCTTCAAATCTTGCAGCAGAATCTCTAATCAACTCAATCAGTGAGTTTCATTTTGATCTTGTGACTGGTACCGCGTTCAAGTTTTTACTCAAAAAGTATGAGAATGTTTTCAAAGTGAAACTGTCAGACGCTGACGAGCTCATCGCCGGATTCGTGAAGGGTAGCGTTGGTGCTCCCGAGCTGGGCACCTGCACGAACAACGAACCGACAACATCAAACTTTATCTTGCGAGAAGAACCCAAGGGATAGCAGCTTTGACGAAAACCTATCTCTCATGTACGTTGTCTCATAATACCTTGGAGATCAGTCATCCTGTTTAACATACGCAATCAAGGTGTCCGAAGCTCGTGTAAAGTCAGCAAGATGATGACTGAGGTGACCTACGCTGAAACAGTCCAATCGGAATGGCGAAACGAGGTTTTGAGGGACGAACAATGATTGAAGATCAATATCAAACTGTCGGGTATGGCGGGCTTGTGACTCGCAGTGCCATAAGGAAGCATGATACGATACCCTAACGGATTTCGCGGCGAACATAGAACAATGTCCCGAAACCACCCTGCAAGATATCACTGCTGAATGCCAGTGCCTGGTGAATCTGAAGCATGATACCGTTATGATCGAACAGAGCAGTCACTCAAACGTGCACACAAGTGTCTTCAAATGTCCCAGTAAAGGTTGCCATCAACGTCGGAAGGCGACAACCGAAAGGAAACCTCCCACACCATGTTGGCAATGCGGTGGATGGTATTATGTCCGATATTGTCCATTCAAACAACGTCGATGCGCTCATCATTCCCCTCCCCGGCGGGGCCACAAGGAGGACCATTGCCGTTTTAAGAAGCGCCGGCATCCGCCCAATCAGAACTGCCGCAAGCCACACAAGTCTCCGCTTCTCAAGAGCGCAGGTCGTTCTCGCAGCAAGAAACGACGACCACTTAACGCGCAGAAAGTACGTATCCGTCTCCATCAACGGCAAATCGGTCAGACTACAGCTCGATACAGCATCCGACATCACATTAATCTCTGATCGCACGTGGCACCTGATTGGCAAACCTACAATACGCCCGACAACCCAACTTGCTCGAAGCGCTACTGGTGATCGATTGCCCATCATTGGCGAAGTCCACTGCACTGCAGCCCTTAACGGATCATCAATCAGAGGTATCTGCTACGTGACCCGCAACCCTGGCCTGGATCTCCTTGGATTGGATTGGATCGACAAACTGCATCTATTTGACAGACCATTACTCCAAATCTGCAACCGCACTCAAGCTCAGCAGAAGCCACGATGAATGCAGAAATCCACCATCAACTCGCAAACGCTCTACAACAGAGACAACCGGATTGTTCGCAGAAGAACTCAGCTGTTGCATTAATACCCACAGACTATCAATTCAACCGCCTGCCGTTTGGCGTAAAGACAGCGCCAGCCATCTTCCAACAAGTGATGGATACGATGCTCACGGATATTCCCGGTGCGGCTGCCTACCTAGACGACATTATAGTCATGGGTCACAATGCAGAGGATCTGGAGCAGAAGCTGGACCAAACTCTTACTCGTTTGAGTGAATATGGCTTCCGACTACGCGCCGACAAATGCAGCTTTGGAATGTCCAGCATCAAATACCTTGGATTCATTGTGGACAAAGATGGCCGACGACCTGACCCAGCCAACGTAGAAACCATACAGAGGATGCCGCCTCCAACGGATGTGTCAACTCTACGGTCTTTCCTGGGGTTGGTCAGCCACTACAGTTCCTTCCTCCCGGAACTCCATCGAGTCCGAACACCAATGAACCGTTTGCTCATGAAGGATGTCAAGTGGGAGTGGTCAAGAGAATGTCAGCAATCTTTGATCGCATCAAAGCCCTGTTGACTTCAGACCTCTTGCTTACGCACTACGATCCGACGCTACCACTTGTCGTGGCCGCAGATGCATCCAACTATGGAATCGGTGCTGTGATATCACATACGTTTCCAGATGGAAAGGAAAAGGCAATCGCACACGCAGCAAGGTCGCTCACACCCCCTGAGCGAAACTACAGCCAGATCGAGGAGGCCCTCGCTATAATCTTTGCGGTGAGAAAGTTTCACAAAATGTTATACGGGCGACATTTTTCGTTGTTGACGGATCACAAACCGTTGCTTGCAGTGTTCGGCTCAAAGAAAGGAATCCCGGTTTATACGGCCAATCGCTTGCAAAGATGGGCAACAATGCTTCTTGCCTACGACTTCACGATACAGTACCGTTCCACAACCAGCTTTGGTCAAGCTGACGCCTTATCCAGACTCATCGGATCACAGGCACCGAACGACGAGGACACAATAATCGCAGCGGTCAATATTGAACCTGATGTACACCTCATCCTCAGCGAGGCTGTCCGATCACTTCCAGTGACAGCAGAGATGATCAAGGAGGCGACCAAACTGGACCCAATTTTGAGACAAGTAATGACGTTCATCCGCACAACTTGGCCGCACGCAGACCTCAATGGCGACTTACGGGAATACTTCCACCGTCGAGAAGCGCTTACGATCGTGGACGGATGCGTCATGTTTGCCGACAGAGTAGCAGTCCCGGAAGCTCTCCAACGACAAGGTGTCAAGCAAGGATCAACCGAATAAAGTCCTTGCGCGCAGTTTTGCCTACTGGCCACGGATGGACAAACAAATTGAGAAACTGTCAAAACTGCACATCGTGTTGTTTGGCTGCGAAAAACCCCGTGAAATGTGAACTGCACACTTGGCCAGCAGCTCAAAGACCCTGGCAAAGGCTCCACATGGATTTTGCCGGACCACTCAATGGACAAACGTATCTGGTTATCGTCGACGCCTACACCAAGTGGCCGGAAGTTCACATCCTACGACAGCCGAATACGGACAGCACTATACAGAAGCTATCGGAACTCTTCAGCTGTTTCGGACTGCCAGAGACGTTGGTCACAGATAACGGATCTCAGTTCACCTCTTCCATCTTTGAAAACTACTGTCAACGGCTAGGCATCCAACATATGCGATCTCCAGTTTACCATCCCCAATCGAACGGACAAGCTGAAAGGTTTGTCGACACCTTGAAACGAGCGCTGTTGAAGGCCAGAGGAGAAGGTCCCCCAAGTCATGTTTTACAGACCTTCTTGACCAATTACCGAACAACCCCAAATCCGAACGTCCCAGATGGCAAGTCGCCGGCAGAATGCATGGACCGCTGAACTGGAAGAGAGGAATAATCGTCCAACGGAGAGGATCAGTCCTCTATGAAGTGAAAGTCGGCGAAGCCACATGTGTGCGGCACGCAAACCAGATTCGCCGGAACCGCGGAGATGCACTGTGCGACCAGGTAGGACCAACCGCGCAACTCGATATACTGCTGGACGCTTTCGACTTGAAGAAAGAACGACCTACCGAAACCGAACATTCGACAGAACCGACGTTACAGTTCCAGGACACTGAGCACAAGTATCCCTTGAGGTGGAGACGACGGACGAACAGATGCAGTAAACCGGTCAAACCCATTCAAGTCGATCCTCGGAAGCAGTCCTATGATTGAACCCAACAATCTTCAGGGGGAGGTGTTAGGGAGTCCATTTTCTGTCCAAAACCGCCTCCGTGCTCGAGAAAAACGATTAATCCAATCAGAATGAGCGGAACTGTCCAGAACGGTCGAGAGGTAACCTTGGTTATTTTTACCTGTCCGACCTTTATTCCGCTATGCTCATTGGTGGCTTAGTGACCCTAACTATTTTTTTCGGTAACTGTCCTTCATTTTCTGATTCGAGAATGTTTTAGGTCACTACGCACCATATAAATACCTTGTATTTTTCGCCTTGTTGCACACGTTTTGGGACAAAGCTGTTTTTTGCACGCGTCTTTTGGTTTGCCTTGGGAGCAAATTACGGGGACAGTCGCGGTATTTTCGGGACCGAGATTTTCCGTGTTAATTATACCAGAGAAGAATCCGATTTTTGTCAAGCGCACCGCTATATAGAGGACGAAGCAGCATAACTTTTCGAGCGTTAACAGCAGCAATAGTTATGGATACATTTCGTTCGCCTCACTGGGATTTTCAACTTCTCTTGTTAAATGAACTATCGGATAGCCCAACCAGCCATGCTTCAAGTTCAAAAATTGATGAAACTTTTGCTTGCACTTTGATTGTAAATTGAGATATGTATGGAAGTTTAAACCACCGGGTTTGGTTTATACTATGCGAATGGGAACTACCTCAATGTCATCGAAGTCTGTTGCGAAGAGAAAAACGATTAAACTAACCTCTGGTCGTATGGTGTCTAAAACGAAATCGAACAACGTTCGTTCTGGGTTAGGTGTCTCACTTGGACGAATCAAATTAAACTTAAGATTGACCTTGATTGTCTATTAAAAATTGGAAAAAAAAGCTAGGCAAATTGAACCAATTGACGTTTAGTGTGGTAGACATAGCAGCGCACACAATTTGACATCAATAACATGGACAAAGATGGTAACAAATCAGTGGTTGACAATGAGGCATAATTGCTGTGGAAAATGTGAAGAACAAGGAACAGTTTTAGCTGTGGACAAAGATGGTAACAAACCAATGGTTGGCAATGAGGCATAATTTCCTGAAGATGAGACAACGAAGACCGATAAGGCCGCATTCAAAAAATCCTTCACAATCAAGCTGTCCACGCCTTTTAGAGAAATGATTAAAATTTACGTAAAAGGTTAATAATATACACTCTGTGACTTTCGCTGGGTTGCTTGGTTAACTGTCATAGGACGAAAACAACGTACCGTCCCTGGTCAACTGGCAACATCAACGATTGAGTACTAACCAACTTGCGTCAGGTGAGGTTATGAATCTGAAAATAACGTACGAGGTGGCAAGCAATAAGACGCCATTGCTCATACTTGGTCAGATAGTCTAAATCCACGTTTTCAGCGCCTGGGGGAAAAAAAACTGCTTAACCTTTGCAGGTTATATCCAACGCAGGTGAAAGAACACAGATAGAAAGGGTCAACTGGCTTGAGAATGTCAAACATTTGGCAAGAACGTCACCACAACTGCTAATCTCCAGTTAGAAAGTTCACATAAAAAACAAGTCAGACAACTATAACAATACTCCGCTTCAACAATTCCACCTCGTCACAGAAACGACCCTCATTGCCACGCTAACAGCTATTTTTCTAGGGAGAAAGCGGGTTCTTGCTTCCTTGAGATGAAAAACAGCTCCTACTGGGGCTCCACAGTACGATCGCAAAAAGTAAACTTTACTTTACGCCATGTTAGATGACACGTCGGCTGAATATTTTTAAAATGGAAAAACATGAAAGAACGGCCGCGTTGACCGAATATTCAAGTGTACCACAGTCATCGAAAGCAGCAAGTAACGCGGAAAGTGCGGATTAGTGAGGAAGTTTTGGGCCGTAGAGTAGCGCGTTTGCGTATGACACAGACACCCAGTCTTTGTAACAACACGTAAATTCAACATTAGTCGGCAAGCAACGTAACAAAAAAGACTGAAATCGTAATATCAACAGATCTCTATCCAAAAGGTCAAAGTTACAACGAACTCATCCGGGTAACTTGCCTGCTAACTGACGAACCCACGGAAACGAAAGCAACAGTGCGCGCTCCGGTGACGTTTTTACGGCAACCCAAACAATGTCTGCGAATTTACAGCCCAAGCGACGAGCGTTCTCATAAATTCGGGAGGTCGAATCATCCAAACGCCACCGATCGACGTGCGTGCCAGTCGGTTTCCAAGGTACATCTGATGTGTTTCTTGTGGGAAACACGTAACGCCAAGCGGTATCATACAGCCCAGACCGGGCCAAACGACGTACACAGTCCTGAGCCGAAAGTGGACGGCCATGAAACCGACAGAAGATAGCTAAAATGGGAATTCCAAGAAAAATTTACGTTAACCTATACAAGATGACGTGTTTGCATTCACACTGTTAACAACTTTTCAATTTGCCGATTTTTCTTTTGATAAAAATGTTCCCTCTAGAGTATTTTTAGCTAATGTAGCCGCGCGAGACACAGTTTAAACAATGCTATCATCTGGTTAGGCTAACATCAATTCATGAATGAAGATGCGTCAGTAGCGTCAAGAGAATCTTTCAGCATTCATAAAAACGTTTATCCGTTTCTGGCCAGGTATCGCTAACGTGCACGATCTATGGATGATAATTTAGACGTTTTTCTAGTGTGTGAAATCAGATTTGAGTCATCCTTTCACAATAAATTATCAGAAAAATTTGAACAGATACATTCACTACACATGCCTTCTCATCATCCGATTAGTTTAGAGCGTAACAGTAAGGCCAGGTACAACACGACTACACAGGGACAGAATGCAAATAGTCAGGCATGAACGAAAGCAACGAAGTAATGTAATCAAATTTGTGCTGACAACAACGGAGGAAGGAAAGTGACACAACTGTAAAGTAACAGCTACACACACGTACAACCGAGTTGGCAACTATAAATCTCAGCATCTACCGTTCCAGTAGTAGGGTGTGTAGTCGAAATTTACTGGACACGCATAACTGATGTGTGGCAACCACTAAACCGGCTGTGTGCTTCCGGTAAATGTTGACCAATAAACATATTACTTCTGTTCGCATACTTTACTGAATATTATGTCATTTATCAGCTTCAGGCAAACTGAACATTTGCACAGTTCAAGTTAGTGCTCTTAGCATCAGTACTGACCTATGAACCCCATTGAGGCCGAGATGAACGGCACAACTAACTCGCAAATGAGTTCGTAGATACTAGCACATATATGACGAGTCTGAAACAACCCTGAGAACTCGACGGATTGCATGAAAAACAATCAGAATTGGATGGAATGGTTTACCACAGCCAAATGCGAATAAACGGTTTATGTGTTGGTTTTAATTGGTCACACGTTAAATTGATTTNTGTATTCAACTGGCGAAAAGTAACTGCGATAGAAACATCACAATGACTGCTCTATCTCCCGTGTAGCCTGTTCATACGGTTCACAACTTTTAGTCGTAACTATCCGAATGAAGGTGCCCTGAGTGTCATTTTTTTTTATTTATCCACAACAACGTTATGTCTCGATAAAATTGTTAGGGAGTCCATTTTTCTCCGTCTAAAACCGCCTCCGTGCTCGAGAAAAACGATTAATCCAATCAGAATGAGCGGAACTGTCCAGAACGGTCGAGAGGTAACCTTGGTTATTTTTACCTGTCCGACCTTTATTCCGCTATGCTCATTGGTGGCTTAGTGACCATAACTATTTCTTTTGGCAACTGTCTTCCAGAAATGTAAAGCAGCATTTTCCGGAAACAAATTATAGTAGAGCAGTCAAAAACGTAAACACGCATGATTTAAGGCCTGGCAAATTTCCCTGCATATAATCTCCTGTTCTGTAGTACGCACTTAATGATATGCAGAGAAATCTGCCAGGTCCATAAATCGTGCACATTTACGTTTTTGACTGCCCTAATAAAAACCGTCTTTCTAGTTTCCGAATCGAGAATGTTTTAGGTCACTACGCACCATATAAATACCTTGTATTTTTCGCCTTGTTGCACACGTTTTGGGACGGAACAAAGCTGTTTTTGCACGCGTCTTTTGGTTTGTCTTGGGAGCAAATTACGGGGACAGTCGCGGTATTTTCGGGACCGAGATTTTCCGTGTTAATTATTACCAGGAGGAGAATCCGATTTTTGTCAAGCGCACTACTATATCGAGGACGAACCAGCGTATCCTTTCGAGGGTTTACAACATTTGGCGACGGAAGAACTCACGATGTCAATAACGTTCGAGCAGATGCAAACCCTCCTTCAACAGCAGCAGAAACAATTCGAGCAAGCGCAGTTAAAACTGATTGAAACACTGACGCAGAAGCTGAGTTTCCAGCAACCGACAGCGGGATCCAACGAATCCTTCAAACCTGCAGCAGAATCTCTAATCAACTCAATCAGTGAGTTTCATTTTGATCCTGTAACTGGCACCACGTTCGAGTCTTGGTTCAAAAAGTATGAGGATGTTTTCAAGGTGGAACTGTCAGATGCTGACGATGCTCGGAAGGTGAGGTTGCTGCTCCGTAAACTGGGTACCTCAGAACACGAACGGTACATCAACTTTATCTTGCCGAAGAACCCAAGGGATTGCAGCTTTGACGAAACCACCCAGACGCTGTCCCAAATCTTTGGCGACCAGTCATCTCTGTTTAACATACGCTACCAGTGTCTGAAGCTCGTGAAGTCAGCAGATGATGACTGGGTGACGTACGCTGGAACAGTCAATCGGGAGTGCGAACGGTTCAAGCTTCGAACAATGACTGAAGATCAATTCAAATGTCTGGTTTTCGCTTGTGGACTCCAGTCACCAAAAGAAGCAGATATCAGAACACGGATTTTGGCGAAGATAGAACAATGTCCCGAAATCACCCTGCAAGATATCACTGCCGAATGAACCAGATGTGCAAAAAAGTATGTTCCTTATCAGTCGTAATTTAGTGATAAAAAACAGATGTACCGACCGGCTCATTTTTTCGTCCGACATATTCTACGTCACACTGAACAAACTGGGTGAAGACACAAGGCTAAACTCCGTTGGGAACTAGGTTGTAGTGAGACATCCCTCATCAGCAACATTAATTCCACGTGATTGTCGCGGACGAAATCACGAATATGTCAGATGCTCAAAAAGTTTCGGGCAACGATAACATTAAGTCTGAGATTCAGTGGAAATTTTCCCTTGAACCGCTCATCATCTCATGGTTAGGTCTCGATCATGAGAAACGTCAAAAACGACCGGAGTGTGCGAATGTAAAAGATGATAACCGAATTACCAATTGTTGGTATATATATATATATATATATATATATATATACTTACTGTGATCATTTATGAATTTTTGAGGAGAATGTCTGCACTATAACAATTCAGCATATTCGTGATCAGCGACATCGAGACTCATAAAATGACCTGATAATCAAACCTGACAGAATATACGAAACTGTAGGCTGTGAATAGACCGAGTCAATGCATGGACAATGAATAGTGTTCTCCACACCAAGAACTGGTTCCACAACCTTCCAGAAAACTTTACCAAGAGCTAAGGATCAACTCACGTTTGGGCACGTCTGGAAAAGACAACAGCAGATCGTCGTGAACGTTCAATCCGAGCCATGAAACAGGAATGCCTTGATGTGAATAAAGAAAAAAGGAAGTCAGCAAAAACTGAGGGGGACAATCGTCAAATCAATTCTGTACGAAGAATGGAAAGGATAGTGGTCAGAATTCTCGAATGAGCTACAGGCGGAAAATTGTAGATGGTTTAAGCAAATCAAAAACAGGAAGATGAATAAGTAGAAGATAACAGACTTTAATTTCTGATAACAGACAGATAGTCTGAATTCAGTAGAACGTTTATGATCGACCAACCGGAGGCAAATAGACCTGATCGCACTTATGTGGATCGCAGATGAACGCACCCTCATGTCTGATT